>OMKZ01017154.1:64704-79845 GCA_900302535.1 Neoniphon sammara
CTAAAAAAAAAAAAAAAAAACATCGTAAAACGAGCTAACGTTAAATCAGCGAGTTAGCGTTAAATAAATAACATAACCTCGGCTTGTTCCTCTTGTTTGGCATTCTGACGTTCTTTTACACTTGGTTGTCAGCGATATCCTGCTGAAATGCTAAAATAATTGGTGTAAATGCGCAGTTACGGCTCGATAAAATAAGCGCTTTGACATACGCGGGCTGTCGTTAGCTTATATCATACCCACAAAAACGTGCACTTCCAGCCAAATCACGCCTACCAAATGTTAACTAACAAGTCATTAAATGTTAACTAACTTCAATAGGCAAATTCAAGTTGGCTTTGTTGACGTTTGCAAATACGGATGTTTGATCAACTAAGCGAACGTCATCTGTTTGCCAGCTTAAAGTTACTAAGTAATGTTAACTAACTAAAATAAATCACACCTCTCGGTCCTTTAGACCCAAAAGCAACACTTCCTCCATCAGTGTGAGTCTGGTTTCTTTGGAGTCCCCTTTGTCGTCCTCTTCCTCGTCTCCGCGACGTGCCTCGTCTTCCTCTCCGCTGGAGCCTCTCTCCTTGTCGGCGGCGGCATTGCGAGTGGCCTCCGTCCGTCGCTGGACAAGGCCCGAGTTTCTCTGTGTAAGAGTAGTCATGACTTCTGCCAACGATCAAAACTGATGAAAGTGCGACCCTCGGACAGTCAGCAAGTCACGGCACATGCAACCGGAATGTTAGCCGAAATATTGCAAACGGGTGAACGATCGAGTAAATAAGTCAGCTGTTGTACGTTAGGCTGCTCGGCTCAAGATTCCTGCTTCGACTCTGCCCACTTCCTGATCCAACATGGTGGTGGTGAATGACGTCAAATCTCGATTATCCGCATCTTCTCTTGCTGCGTTCATGTACTGTCGGACATATCATAATTCTAACCTCAACACACGTGACGGCCGAACAGGTGGTAAATGCGACTCGGAAAGTGGGACCCCGCCCTTTCCCATGTCCCTCACCGTTTATAGCATCCATGTTCCGTCTGACTGCCATCTGATCTGATTAAAACTGATGAATTGATATTGAACAGCCCATTTTATATAGGCTAAACACCTAGGATGAATATTTACTTAGCCTGTACTATATTCTGAAAAGGAAACAGATAAACCTGTAATATGTATGTAATATGTGGTCGATAGTAGTAGTGGTAGTAGTAGTAGCCTAGTAGTCTGAATAGTTTCCATTCAGAGGAAAACAAAAAGCATTTCAACCGTACAATACACTTTGCGCCACAAGGTGGCAGACTCAGGATAGGAAATAGGGCGCACTTCAGGGACTCTTATCGAAGTGCCAAATCTCAAACATCCTTGGCTTCAGTCCCTTTCCTCTGTGGCTCTGATGTTCCTGCAGCTTCCTTCAGTGGTGGAATGGACAATACAAAAAAGTATCATTAGCCAAACTGAAGATTTTCTTTTAAGTGTGTGATTTCAATGTGATCACGCCCTAAATAAATCACTGACAATTTTTTGGGGGGGCTAAGAAAGAAAGAAAGAAAGAAACAGGACAGGAGAAATATCAGCTAATAAATATGAGTGTAATCATAACTTTCTTCCTACAGTTAATGGTACTGTATACATAAATACACACATGCAGGCATGCATATGCATGCATTCCTCTATATATAATATTCTATGTATAATTTCTTAAACATTTATTTGTATGGTTTAATGACAGCCCTTTTTAATTTAAAGGGCATAAGCAATTTATAATAAGAAACAAACTATGACTTGTACTAACCTCTTTCAGCAACCAAGGAATTGCATCAATATTGACAGGTCTGTTGCACAGCTGACTGTGGCCTGTAACTGACATAAACAATAAAGTCTTTGCAAGCACTTGGCAAATTAACTGTTAAATCTTTGGTCCTGATTTTGGTCATTTTGTGCTATGGGACAGAAAATGTGTGTTTAAAAAAATCACAATAAAATCACAAACAAACAGCACTAAGGCCATACATTTCTGGCCTGAATTGATATCTCTTTTTCAAGAATCAACTATTATGGCTGCTTTACTTACATTCTAGTATATAGCATGAAGACCAACAAAAATAGAAGTAAGGAAAGATAAAATGGCCCAATCGCCTGCTGTAGTGTTAGCGAAAGGCTATCTCTAACTGGTTGTGCAAATGGACATAATCTAGTTTACATGGTTGGAATGTCAGTGATCAATGCAGTATTGTCTTGCTTGGCAGCAAACATTAGAGGAGTCATTAGGTGCTTCTTTCCTGCAGTGAGCTTCAATATAGCCGAAAGAAAAATATAGAAGCAGTCAGATATTACATAATGATCCCTTAGTAAGCCCAGAGTAAGCATAAAGGTTACCCTTTCATTCCTCCTACCAAAAATGAAATATGACAGCTGACTCGTATGAGAAAACACTCCTCAAACATTAGACTCAGATAAATATCTTCTGAATCCTCTGTTGGAAGCAGATGGAAGGGCAGCCAGTCAGCTAAAATACACATCAATATGCAGGGCTGGGAAGGTTTTTTGAGTAATATATTACTGATATTAACATACAATTGTATACTAATTAGTGGTAACACGGCAGCTGTAAATAGCTTAGCTGTTCAATCCAGAGTAAAGGCAGAAAATGTAATCTGTTGTGTCTAAACAATGCATTTCAACCTTGAAAAGAACAGCACTTACTTTGTAGGGGTTACACCATCAAGCAACTTGATAAACACAGCATTGCCCCCTAGTGGTCACATGTAGTTAGACAGACCATTGAATTGTGCTCTGTGGAGAATTTGTAAGTAATGGGTTGTGTGAATGATTGAGACTTACTGACAGGTATAATGTAACCCAGGTAGTATTTCCTCTGGATCTGAAGCTTGATCTTATTTGTGCTTGTGATAAAAAGCATGTTTTGTACATTTTCTTAAGAACAATCAATTTTGGGTCTTTTATTTTGAAGGGCAGGTTGCTAAACTGGAGTTTAGCTTGATGCTTAAACTAACAATAAAAATACACAAGAAACACTGGAACAGCGTCTGTAAAAAAAAAAAAAAAATGTTTCAATAACATGAAGTGAAAAACAGAAAAACACTGTCATTTTCCATTGATGTCATGTCAAAGAATCATCCAGTTAATTGAAGATGATGTCAGGCCAGTAGCCTATGTACCACAAGACTGCAGCTGGATAGCACTCACTAAATGGCAGTTGAGATGACTGCTGCCAGCAAGGATCATAAATGGGTCGTGCATACATGGGTCTGGCTTTCAGTCTACCATCATTGACACAGTACCTCCTGATGGGCTGCATGTCACCGCATCTGATTACCTAAGGGGCTAAGCTCTGGTAATTATGTAAGGTAGCAGGAAGTAACAAAGACCATTGAGTCTTTTGTCCCTAAAGGCACACTACATAGTAAAACTAAACATCACATATTGTATACTCATCATCTCCACAGTATACTGTTCTGGCACTTAGTATATGATTGAAATACAACATCCTACACTGTTTTTACTAACCAGAAATGATATGTCCACTGATGGTGGAGTCATGTGACCTACGTTAAAACGTCTTCTGCTGCCTTCCAAGTTAGAATTTGAAAAACACCTAGCACACAATACAAAAAAACAAAACAAAACAAAACATGTATTTCAACTGGTATTTCAGTTTATATTTTTATTTTCATGAATTTCTCATTTTACCGTTGCCCCCTGGGTAGCTCTTCCCTTTCCCAAACACACTACATTGTGGCACAGTAGTGTGCAGTAAGTGCACACTCAAAATACTAGGCAAATTGAGTACATGGACATTCTTGAGTATACTGCATTTTCATACTTACACAGTGTAAACACACTACATGCTCAATACTTGTTTAGAGTGATGTTAATTCTCTGTCTACTTTTGAGTAGCAACACACATTCCTGAAAAACAGTCAGTGGCTTTAATTTGTGCAATGTTCAATTCTGAACAACAAAGAAGGAATGATACTAAAGTTTTAAGTTGAATTTTTCCTATGTTACATGCAGAATACCATTAGCAAAACAACATGTGATTAAAAACATTACCCAATCTCACATAGCCAGACCTCTGAAAAACAAAATGGGGTGTTATCTTGCACCAAATCCAGAGCATAGCACTGTGCTCACCTATACGTTGTCATACTAGCAACAACAACTTTGCTCCGTGCTATAGGCCTACTTAATGGAAGAGATGATGACAACAAAAACGTCATCAAAAGATTTAGATATTTGCCATGTGTGCAAGAAAAATAAGCATTATCTTTTACAAGATAAAGATTCTGCCAATTGGCAAGCTTTATAAAAGCTTTGATAACAGGAGCATCAATTGCAACCCATATTGCAAAATGGCAATAAAAAACCGCATAAGCTCTGTTGAGATGGACAAGATGAGATCCTTTATTGAAATCAAAAAGGAAACCAAAAGGCGAGGTTTAAAAGATGTACAGCAGCTGTTATAACAAGCTCACTACTGAAGCACGGTGTAGACCTCATCAAGTGTCATTCCAATGAGTCACGCCCAACATTCTTGTGTTTGTAGGAAGCTTCTCCATTTCTCAGATCCTACTAAGGTCCTGAAGGTCTCTAAAGTCCTAAAGACAACACAGCATTCCCCACTCATTGTTTTTGCATCTTCCTCTGAGCTTTGCATATACATTATCAATCCCTTTGGCCTTTAGAACAGCTACCTGTTCCAACATTGTTGAGAGGGGAAGGTGAGATGAGAAAGTACAAAAACTACAGACATCTCTCCCCCATGTAACACAAGCTGTCAGTCAAGTTTGATGAATCAAACTTTTACCTTATTCTCTTTGTAAACCTGCTGTTGCATCCCTGTTTGGGTGTCTTTAAGCTTAGAAGCAGTAAAGGCTTCATCAACTCAAATTGATCTCGATAGTACTCTTCTGATAAAACTAAAGTAAGTCTTAACTCACAGTTTTCATCCATGTTTATCATTAGTGTAGTTAAACTAGTAAAACAAAGTTGTTTCTGCCCAGACAGAACAATAAACCAGAGATGCCTTTTCTGGGGCATGCGACTTCAAAATCAATAAAATGGCTGCCTCTTGATATACAAGATCTTGTTATACAACATTTTCTGACAAGAGGTTATCCAGACCTCTGTTGCTTTGCATGGAGGTCTGGCTACACAAGAGTACACCATGTTCTCTAGATTTGAGGGTTTTTAGTCTAGCCATTAGCCTTATGTGGATCCAAAGTCAGAGCTTTAATGCACCTGAATAGAAAAGAACAAATTTTGTTCCTATGTACGTTTTTTCAACATAGAGACAGTAAAATCTGGATAGATGTAGAGGTGTGGGTTATATAGGTGCTATGGCCAATGCTAATGGCCACTTGGAAATAATGGATTTTGATAATGGGGCATGATGAGTTGACCGTTGTAGGCCTCAGCTGCAGGCTCCTATGAGCCTGCTCCAATGTTGTACTATAGGATTATTATTATTGTTATTATTATTATTTTCAGAATAAGAGGAATCAAGTACAGTAAATGTACAAAAAATATACCTTGGTGACAATCATTGATCCATGTATTCATGGTAGAGACAAAAGTCAAATGGACGGTGTCAGACATACAATAGATAGCTGGATTACATTTTACTACATAAATACATTTGGAAATATATCATACTGTGCATTCAGACAGCATAGTAAATAGTATGATTACAGTTGTATACAGATGCCTCTAGCAGAGCTTTGGAACTGTGTAGTACAGGAGTGTTGCAGTGAGTTAATTGGATTTATCTAATTAATTTAATCATATAATATAGAACAATGAAGGCTGACCTGCCTGAGGATCTTACACTACTTTTAGGTTCATAAGGATATTACAAGGTCTGTGTAGCTGGGAGCCAGTGTAGGGAGGCTAAAATTGGGGTGATATGGTCCCTTCTTCAGTAGTCTGGCAGCAGTGTTGTGTAAAAGCTGAAGACAAGAAACAGATTTTTGGCTAAGGCAGGGGTAAAGAGCACTGTAGTGATTTAATTAGGAGGATAAAAACACATGAATGATTTTCTCCAGATCACTTGTAGACAAATACACATTAAGGAAGATATTCCTTAGTTGAAAAACAGGACTACACCATGTCGCCCTCAGTTTACATATTGGTTGATAGACCTTCTAATTTACTTAGTAGCAGTGCTCATGAGCTAGGTGGACCAAATAAAATAATTTCAGATTTGTTTTGTTAGAAATTTTGAGACATCCAGCATTTCTACTGAGGCATGTAATGCATGGATGCCCCACTGGGCCTGCTGGTGGCACTAGGAAGGAGGTCATGGGGTTACCCAAATTTCCAGGTTTCATCAGCCAACATGAAAGTTGTCACAAAATTTCAACTGTTACAACCACCAACTACCACTGTCACAATGTTTTGGCCTGCTAGTGCCACTAGAGGAAAGGTCATGGAGTCACCAGTGCTGACAAGTATTATCTAGCCAACATGAATGTTGTAACCAAATGTCATGACAATGTTAAAATAGTATTTGAGGCAATCGCGTGCAAGATTAAAAATGTTGCCTGCTGGTTGCCTGCTTGAGGGAAGGTCACAGGGTCACCAAAATTGACAGGTTTCATCCTCTAGGCAACATGAATTTCACCAAATTTCATGGTGATCCACCAAATAGATTAGGAGATATGGTCCTCTGGACTACCAACTAACTGCCAACCAGCTACCAACTAACAACTAATAACTGCCAACCATCAGACTGACTGGCACAGTGACATACAGGCCTCCACTTCCCAGTGGGACAACAGCTATTCCCATTTGGAAATATTTTAACAAAAACATTTTCTGACTCAAATGTACATAAAAATACTATGTAATGACAATCAATTTTTAGTCTTCACTTCACCACCTGGACTCCGTAGAAAAGACTCAGCATCTCCTTATCAAAAGTGGTGGACGGCTGCTCCTGCTAACACAATGTGCTTGACATGGCATTGTTATCATTTAGTCAATTTAAATAGTTTCTTAAGAGGCCAACTACCTTGTTATTTGTTCCCTTTGTTCAATTTCAACCTATATAAACCCATTTGATTTTCACATGCGGGAATGTCACAGGGTCACCAACTTAGGCTGTAACTTGCAGGAGTGAATAGGCCTGGAACTGGTCTTTTCAAAGGAACCAGCCCTGGTGTAACTGGAAAAGCAGGTGGGCCTTAGCATGCTGGTCTGAATTTCTTATTGAGCCTTCTCATGATTCTCAACTCTTCTACTTTGGACAGCTGTACTGCTGTTATCCAAATAATTCCTGTTGATGTTATCTTTCCCATTGCGGTTACAGAAATAGTGTACAGGGCGACAACAGATCAGTCCTCTTCGCCGATGTTAAAAGTCTCATAACTCTGAAGGCCTAAAAAACCCTTGGAGAGATGATTCCCCCAGAAGGTCGGAAATATGCTCAGTGTAAACAACCCCCCCGCCTACCTTCACAGCCAAGACAGTCAACCAACACTCTGACCATATAGGTAGCATATTTGCACGTAGTCCAAGATGACGAGATACACAAGACCTATACTTAGAGACCGTCCATTAGCAAATCTCCTCCTGCTGACATTTGTGTTCACATTACATAAAAAGTAAACTGACAGCTGTATTGCGAGGCGAAATCATTTATTTAATTCTTCTCTTGCTGTTTGTAGCAAAAGTTATCTGAACTTTTTTGGACCTATCTTTGTTTTCTATGAACATCGTTGTGATTGTTTGCCTCAACAGACAAGAATAGTCTTCAAGTAAACAAATTCTAATTAATACATTCCATTCGCATGCTTTTTTAAAAAAAATAGGTAAATAAGCATACGTTAGAGTTCCATCAACTGAAAACAATCATTCTTTAAAATAAATGTTGGACTGGACGTGATCTTTTTTTTTTTTTCCCAAAAACTAAATGATGATCTATTAGCTCGTCAGCTCCTAACCAAACCCACTGACACTATTAATAGACTTTTAGGTCCCTAAGAAGACCGCCAGAGATCTATAGTTCCTGCCTGGGATTCTCCAGTGTTTCAAATGGCCTGGAGAAACATCTGTATTTTTCACTTTGTACATTTTTGTTCACTGAACCTAGAGCTCTAGTCTTGACAAGAGGGCTAAATCACTCCCCGGGGCTTTAAAGAAGGCCACACTCAGGCCCATATTGGAGCCATTTCCTGTCTCTGGAGTGGGCAAAGGCTTGACCCTTAGTGCCCCCTCTGTATAAATGCACAAGCACACCCTCGCATGCATGCACACACACACGCATACGCACATACACTTTTAAGACGACACTCCCACAGAGAGAAATAGGGGAGTCATTTACCACAGCACTGCAGTAAGTGAATAACAGAAGAATCTCTCAATAGACCTCCACACTGTATGTCATCGGTGAATAATGGCTGAGAAAATATAATTATTTTTAATAGCCTGTGATGTTCAGAAACCCTTGTGAATAGTACAAGGCTGAGAAAAAGCAGGTTCACAATTTTGGGATTATACAGTGGGCCGGAGAATGGAGATCCCTCCAATTTTCTCGCAGGTTGCTATAATAATATGAAATGAGGTGGCATAACTACATGGAAATGATAGGAGGATAAATGGTCACATCTGTAAATTTCTGTGCGGGTGTTTAGCTGACATCGCTCTTTTTGAGTTGGGCTGGTGTGATTTTGAACAGTGTGTGAAACAGAAGCTTGGTGGCTCTTCCTCTGATTGGGGTTATTATTGTAGAGTCCAAGGACATGAGCGAAACCTGGTTCATGCGCCAGGTGAGCTCGATCAGACTGGGTGCCATAACCACAAGAAACAATACTATGGAAGAGATAAGCCAGAGAGCGAGAGCAAGACAGTGAAAGAGGGAGAATGGTGTGGTCAAAGGAAGAAAGCAGAAATGTAATGTAATGCCAGATTTACACATTTACTGTACTTGCACAATTACAGGAAATGCTACTCTGTCCCCATTCATAGCGGCCAAAATAATACCAACAACAATGATGCAACACAACTGTACAATGCAATTGCATATTTAACAGCAGAGCTTGAGAATAATTTTATTTACACTAACTGCTAACTAACTGTTGCCATGCAAACTTTTCGTTGCATGCATTTGGCTGAATGAAATCACTGTCTTTTATTTCCACACTAAAACTAAAGAGCACCAGGTTTCTCAACTTCAGACAGGTATTTTTTTGAGGACATGATAGTTTGTTATAGAATAGAATAGAATAGAATAGAATAGAATAGAATAGAATAGAATTTTATTGCACTGGACTAATCTTGTAGACACCAGGAGGGCTTGACCTGCTCTGACCTCTGACAATTTAAAAATGTTACCTTTTTTACCATGCAATATTTCTCTCTGCCGAGTATTTCCTGTCTCTCTCCATTATAACTAGCCAATAAAGCAGAAATGCCCCCAAAAAATCTAAAAGAAAAGAAAAAAGCCAAACCCAATTAAAACTCAAAATTGCACGCTAGTTTGCTACTGTTTTCTTTAGTTTCATTATGACAGGAAGACATGATGTTATGGGTGTGTATGATGCCTTATTGTCTGGCACAAACTAATAGTTGATATTAATACAATCCAAAATGAAAATGTTCTTCTTGTATTTAGCAGCCAAACTTCAAAAAAAATGTGATCCTCCCTTTCCTTCCTTCTCCCCTGTAGATTTTTGCAGGAAGCATTTAACAATGGAACCCCACAGCCTCCAGAGTCTTCTGAAACCCAGCTGTGTGAAACTCTGCATGTACACAAACACACACACACACTTGTGAGCATATGGGTCCATGTGTATATATGCAGATGCACACATATAGAAAGTGAACGTGCAGCTTCTCATTCTCTTAAATATTGAGCTCAACCTTCCATTTTTTTGTACATTAAAACAACTGACCTTACGGTAGACCAATATTACCCAGCATATTGATTATCACAGGGAACAGGCCAGAAACAGCTGATGAACTAGCAGTGCTACTGACATCAGACAAATCCATATCTCACATGGAGGCCAAAAAACTGACAGAATAGAGCTAAAAGGGAAACTGGGTGAAACTGAATGAAAGCAAAGTGAGAGCATCCTCCAATGTTGGAAGGTCCACTGCAGAGTCAGCCAGTGCTGCTCAGTCATCTCCACCAGGAGACGTCTTGTGTTTCTCACTAGCTCTGGTCAGAGGCCAAGTGATTTTAAGCCAAAACACCGAGATTTGAGGTTGGAAATGTCAAGACAAAGTGAACCTGATGAGGGAGCGTGGAGACCTTCTGATCTTAATCATCATCTAGTTACTCAAGGAGAGGCAGTCTAGAGAGGGGTCAAACACACATGTACACACATAAATGCACACATGCATAAGTGTGCACGCACGTACATACACACACACACACACACACACACACACACACACACACACACACACACACAGAAAAATACAATATTCCCAGTGAGCACAGCATATACCTGAGGAGATGTGACCCCCTGGACTGGAGTATTTGGGCCCTTATAGGCCCCTGAATTCATATCCACCACAGCAAACCTGTCAAAATCATCAAAACACAATCAGTAAGCGGTAAACTTGCGCACAGATGTTACAAGGCTTTATGCTAACAGTAGGTTCTATGGTTAGAACAGCTAGTGTGTTCACATTAGTTTGCTTGAGAGAGATTTTGGAGAACCTACTATTTGCAACTCTAATCTCTATCTCTGTATGGCTGCAGATTGCCGTGCTTTGTTAAGTGTGCCTAAATGGATAGAGTGTATAATAGAAATATGTATAGTGTTTATGTAGTCTGCTGCACATGTACATTTACTATGTTGTTCAGGTTTTCACATGTAAAAGGCAGTGTTGCAACCTTTCCACCACATCTGGAGGTGCCAGCTGAAAATGCCACTAACAAATTTGGATCACTTCATGTCTTGTCTTGTTGGATCGAGTTGTTGTACAGTTTGGGAAATTGTGAAACACAGTATGAGCTTTTTGGAAATTGCTACAAAACAAATATGGTAGGTGTGCTACAATGAGACACCATAAAACCATGAACAACACATAAAGCTCAGTGATTCAGGGTTCAAAGTTAAATTTTTGTGACCTTTTTTCATAAGCGTAGCACCATTTGCGATGCTATGAGACCATGCAAGATTCTGCCTCACAAAGTCTCTTTAGAGCTCAGTGGCCGATGCAAATTTTTATTGCTCTAAAATGTGAACATAGCTTTAGGGGGTCAGCCTTGGTGGTCACCAGTGTGCTACTCTGACCCTCTCCTTTCTCCTCCTGTCTCCTCCATGCTGTCATGTCAGATGTCATGCCAAGGAATCACAAGCCCAGCATTACTCCTCAAGCAGAATATGATACCCTCCAATCACAATAACTGTCTGAAATGCTATGAATGTGATGTTGGACACAACTGTGTATGTGTGTGTATGTTTGTGTGTGTGTACGTGTCTGGATATAAAGAAGGGACATTGTAGCAGTTAAATTCCTTCAACAGCTTCTCACAATACCAATGGCTACACATTGTAAGATTTTGAAGGGAAAATTGGTGTGAAACTACCACAGGGTGAATTATTGCATTACAGTTTTGGCATTCATTATTCTTTAAACAATCTGTTCAACTGACTCAAGGAAACCAATTTAATGTATTCTGATGCCACGGTCTGGGGACAGATTCTGAGAGAATTCACATGCACATTTATGCACCCATAGTGGCCTGAGCTCAGCATACAGCAATAACACAACAACATCACCGCGCTCCGACTTTTGATTCTGCTGCTAGAACAATGCTGTTTGGCCTTGTCAAGACTCAGCGGAGAGGATGAAGGAAGTAAACATGTTTCAAAAAAACATCTGCTCCCTTTTCTCTTCAAGTACTGGCATATAACATTATTGGTGACATATGTTTTCTATTGGAAATTTGTATTGTTATATGGCTAGAGAATTCAAAAATGCAAAGGCATGGAGTTTCAATGTCATGCATTAACGCTCATCTGTAACAGAGGGCAGAGGTGCCCAGTTTGTCTGTGGGAGACAGGGAGCCGGTGGTCAAGCTGTAACCCTAACTATGAGTCAGTGTTGACAAAGTCAAAGGGTCGAGACCCTGTGATGGCCCTTTGCAGAGTGAGGAGGAGCTCCAGGCCCTGTCAGAAGGCCAGAGCGGGGAGATAGAGCCCCAGGAGGGAGGAGACTGAAGAGACCTCTGATTGCGGTCCATATGTCAGCTTGTTGTTTTCACCTACCTTGGGGATTGGGAGATGACTGTGAAGACAGTGTACAAATTTAGACTCTGATGGTCCCCTGCATGGAATTAAGAACCAAGGACTGAGCAGCTCAGCTAAAACACTTTTAGGACATTCATTGGTTTGACAGGTTGGGGCGAATGGCATGTTCGTATAGTGGGTTTGTTTCCAGCCATGATTTGCTTCAAATCCATGTTCTAACTCTCTTTTGTCTTTTATGTTGTCTTCGATGGTGGTCTCTAATAAAAAAAAATGTGTGGAAAAAAATATGTTTATGTGTATCAGTGCAAAACTGATTATTTCAGTGCTGACAATGGTTAAGCATTTTAAATAAAGTGTTTGATAAAATAAAGATTTACAAGATAGGTATGGATGAAGCCTTGTGTTGGGCACATCACTCGATTTGATGGGCAGTGTACCATAACCTGTAATTGGCTGAGATAAGGCTATGTCTAATAACCAGGAAATAAAGCACAGCTTCTCTTATCACATTGGTTGCCATCTGCTTTTTCTTATGAGGCATTTCCTGTTTGTTGCTGTCTGTCTCCGTTTTTCAAACATATGTTGCGAGCACATTTTCAGAATGAAAGGAAAGACAATAAACAGTGGAACAAGAAAGAGAGAGAGGGGGAGAGACAGCAAGGAATAGAGGGTGGTTAAACTCAAGCTATTTATATTTGATCTAAATGTCTCCTCAGTCTGGTTAATGTTAAAGTTGAAGACAGTCATAGCTGTTCTCATCAAAGAGGAATCATAGAAATGGATCTGCTTTGTTTCACACTGAGCTGACACTTGAATTCTCTCTAAAGTGCATCCCCAGTGGTTTTACAAGCGCACGTCGGCAGCACTACTATCCCTGCCACCAGCATATGAGCTCCATAGTCACACATGGTGGTAATCCTATCTTACACATTCATTGTTTTCAGAGAGGGAATGTGATATTTTGTTGAAGACTTAAAACAGCAGCAAAAAAGAAAGTAAGTCATATGCTACACAAAATCTTTATATAGCTTCAAGTTGCTGTGTCAGACTTGAAATGAATAGGCCTGTAGAGACATACTTTGAGAGCAGACTTGGCTCCGCTCTGTTCTGGTTAATTATGCCCTTTAATTTGAAAAGGAACTTCCCTTTTAGTATCATTACATCTTCAGCTTCCCGTTTATCTGGACCTGCTGCTTAAGACTGACATTTACTGAATCAGGTTACGATTGTTTCCTTTTTGTATGACTAATAAGAACAGATACTGCACAGTCTCAAAGCCCACTTGATGACATGTAGACCTAATAAACCGGCAGTTTGTTTGAATGTGATTTAAGTTCTCTGGATCCATATAATGTTTTTATGGATGATACAGTAAAATCTGCTTACCTGGCCTGATAGTTAACATTAGCAATTGAACCAATAATAAGTGGCTTTAATAACATAAAATACATATATGCATCTGATTTAAATTGCATGCAACAAGAGGATCGTGGATGTTCAAATAATTTAGATATGAAGATTTATGGTTAAAGTTAAATTTTCACTTTGACAAAATGAAAGAACTTTTTATGTTCTTTCATTACTTAACAGATTTGATTTGTGTAAAATTATTCCACCACACTGCGATGATGTTTGACAGTGTTCAGTTATAGAGGAGTGAAGTATGACTAACACTGACCTGAGTTTCTGTCTTCGAGGCCGTGGCACTGTGATGAGGAGTAACAACTGACAGTGTAAGAGCTCCTCTTTAGTGATGTGATAATTTTTGAGATACGGTAAAAGACAGGAAGATATAGCAGATTGATTTGTCAACATAAATATGATTTGAAAAATCACCAAAGGAAAAAAAAAGAACTATAGCAAACATTAATATCTCAATTTCATGTATCAGTATGTACTGTATGTACTGCAATATCCGGGGGCAACATATTTACAGCATGTTGTGAAGTGTAAACTACTACACCTATACACACAAGCCCCATCCTCTTGTATACATTACAGATTCCCTAGATGCAGAATATAAATAGCCTTCACAGAGAGGGGAAACTTTATGGCGGGATGTGCCACTTTGCTTCAGCATGACTTGATGATTGAAGACCCAGCTAGGAAACAAATGTTGTTTGTTAGGCTAAGCGAACCAAGCTTATTTCCTTTACTCGCAATATACAGAACTGTTTTCATTACCTTCCACTAGCCTCATGCCACCAGAAAGCGGCACAGACATGATTAAAGTGTGGATGTTGTGATGTGAAGAAATCTTTACAGAAAATTCTGTATCAAAGGGAGTATTTGTGAAACTGAATAAAGAAGCGCTTCATTCATTAAGGAGCCAGAGAACCTTGCTCCTTGTACTCCTGATGCTTTCTTTCAGCATGCATGTACACAAACAGTGACGGTGGGACAGAGAGGAAAAACAGATTAGAATTGACTTCTATGTCTAAAAGAGACATATTTTATGTCAGGACAAAAGGCTGGGGGGAGATGAAAGGGTGGGGCGAGACTGTGCAGGGGGCTGAGCTGGACAGGGAAGGGGACAGATTGAAAACATGGAGGATTAGTATTCTACTGCTCATATATTTTTATGAGGGAAAAAAGGAGATGATTGGGGAGAGGGGAATAGAAGCATGAGGAAGAGGGGAGATGGGTGGGGAGGGGCATGGTGGAGCTACGGAAGGCAGAAAACATGGAAGCTAATCAGAGTCTTCCTGAGTCTCAGTCAGAGATATCTGCAAGGCTGAAGACAGGAAGGACTGCTGTAAACTGTCTCACTCACAGGGAGTTCCTGAGATTCTGTGTGATACAGATGTGTGTGTTTGTGATTTGTGTGTATGTGTGCACACATGTATCTGCACGTGTATATATATATATATATATATATATATATATATATATATATATATATATATATAAAAAAGAGAAAAG
>OMKZ01017155.1:0-10984 GCA_900302535.1 Neoniphon sammara
CGGGCTGACAGGGCGACTAGCAGGCCGTAGGGTGGCCGCGGTGGGAATTATTGGCGGGGTTATGCAATCCCAAGGGGCCGGCCGCTGGGCAGGGCTATTCTGGTGCGCTGTAATCCTCCGAGCCACAGCTCTGAACGGCGGCTAATCTCTGGCCCGGGCCACTGCACACCGTCGCCTCGCATCAGAGCCGGACAGGCGCGACGAGAGAGAGGAAAGAGAAATACTGAGAAATCCAGGAGGCAGGGAGGGGGAGGGGCGGCCCATAAGTCGGGTCAGTCCCTCCTCTCCTGCCGGGCAGCCAGTCGTTTGCTTGTTTTCCCTCCCGTTCTCCCTCCCTCCATCTCCATGTTATGTATGAGGAACAACAAGTAGGCCACAGTCATGGCTGTGTAAGAGATTTTGATGAGCCACACCACGGTGACAAGTGATGACTGGGTCAGTCTGTAGTCCCTGAGCAGTCGGTGCTGCAGTCGCCACGTTTCCACAAACCTGCCATAAATGTAATTGTTAGACAGCAAACAAGATGCATCCAGTCCTGCTATGTCAGCTGTCGGAATTACTCGCAGTCACTGCCATTTCTGTTATTGTAGATAAGGGTGTCGCTACACTTACATCTGATAGGGGGCGAGTACCAGGCTGAAACAGAGCAGCTTCAGAACATTTTCCTCATGCTGAAACTGAATACAGAAACCCATTTGCAAAACCCTTTTGCTGTTCTTCTCATCTCCATCTTTGTTGTTTAGTTAATTAATTACACCAGCGTTATGTAATACAGTCATGCAAAACCTGGAAAATTCAGTAAATTTGAAAAAAAAAAAATAAAAATATCCAGGCCCTGGAAAAGTTGTGGAAAATTTTAAAAAGGCTTTGAAAAAGTCATGGAAATCTAACCAAAGCTCCATCAGTTCTGTTAAAAATCGATCGACCAGTTAAAAAGATAGGTTGGAGCCACTGTGGCAGCGCTGCCATTGTGTGTGTTCATGCATCAGCTTGTCTAAGAAAGTTGAAAATAGCTTATTTTACTTCTGTAAGTAAATACTGTCCACCTTTTTAAAAAGTGAAGGTGTATGTCTGTTTGTTCTAGAGAGGCTCAGGTACACTATTTAAAATATAAACTGACATTCACAACATTCTCGGTGTTAAAACACACCATTTCAGTGACAACTCTTAAAAAATAGTGTCTTTTGGTCAATAGTGTCTTTTTAAGTCATGGAAAAATGATTGAAAACTATTGTTAAAAAGTGTACAAACCCTGTCCTCACACGTCTACGTTCCCCAGGCTAATGTCCACATCCAAATGGCCCCTGAAAGTGTCGGAAGAGCGTGTGCAGATGTACCGGGCCAGGAGGAACCAGTACCTGTCCGCCGCCATAACCGACGGAGACCATGAGCCGGAGGTCGACCCCTACGCCTTTGAGGAAGGAGATGTCAAGTTCACGTTCTCCAACAAGAAGGACAAGACGTGCGGAGAGCGCGAGCCAGGCAAGAAACACAAGGTAAGCGGGTCGTGAACCTTTCTACGTGCTTTCTCGTTGTAAGTTGCTCTGGATAAGAATGTCAGGTAAATATGAGGCCGTGTTCACACTACTCTTTTCTTTTTGCATAAGAAGTGCAGCTTTAACCATGTTCTTTGCAGGTAATTTAAAAATACACACATTCTTATGAACACAGTAACACAAGAACAAAACATGATAGAAAATTCATACTTACGCCACAAGTGCTCCTTATAGAGCAGATGATGATCTGATTGGATTTTGGAGCACCTGGTTGTCTAAATATGCAAATCCACGAGGAAAAAACTATTTTGTTTGAACTAAAATAACTCTAACCTGGGCCTTATTTTCTTAGTTTTTGCCTTTGCTTACCTTTAGTTCGCTTGGAGAAGCTCTCCAATACACACCCAGAGGACCACGGCAGTCTCCAACAGTCAAGCCTAGAAAGCAATTAAAACACGCACACATACAGACACACACACACACACACAGCAGTTAGATGTCTGTAAATAGCTGTAATTGAACAGTTATCACATGACATTTCAGTCATAATAGTTCATTTGATACTTGTAGCAACGCTCACTTACTTCTTCTTTGCTGCCTGCCGGTCTTCTCAGAAGAAATTAGTGAATAGATTGGGATTTTTTAATTTCAGTTTGAGAAGGTTCAAGCCTTTTACTTATTGGAATGCCGACAGGCAAAGACAGTTGTATGTTTTTAAAATCAACCATAAACAAGCTAGCAGATATTTCTTGCTTTTCAAGTATTTTGATGCCAGGTGGAAAATAACTGGGACAACAAAATATACCACATATCCTACTTAAAATTTTACCTCTGGAAGTTTGACATGAATGTGTTTTTCCCAATCGGCAGTTCTTATTTATAGAAAATCCAATATGACCTGAACACAGCATCGACGGTCTACTTGCCAAACAGTTCGCCAAATAGGTCACACTTGTTAAAATGACATATCTAATACCGCAGTATACTCAAGTTTCAGGCGATGGATAATCCCAAAATGTCTTTTAATCGCTGTTTGGTTCAACTGTTGCAGATTGTGTTTGCCTTCTGGGTGTGTGTGTGGTAGAACAGCGCTCCTGCAAACGGGAATAAGTGACGAAATTTTAAACACAGTCGTTATGATGTCAAGAATTAAGAAAATAAGACCCATGTTTGAAATAAGTGGAATAATCCTTAAATCCCACCCATGTGTCATATGAGAAAAATTTGCTAATTTATTAATCGGTTATCTTAATTACTTAATCAGTTCATTAGCACAGCTGGTTATGTTGAATATATCATGGTGAGTGTTACAGGACATTAGGCAGCCTAAGTGCCTCCTGCTAATCCAGTGGCTGTTTTAATCTTAAACCGACGTACCTTCTTATTGTCTCAAGTCATCCCACAGCAAAACGCTGTCCAAGATGAACCTTGACTCATCATGAGGAAGCATTCCGTTCTGCCTAAAAGCAAGCCAGGCGCAGTGCCTTTTCCAAATTTGCTGATTTCAATCCAGCTTGCTGCCACACCCCATTGGCTTTCATGCAAAAAAAAAAAAAAATTTAAAAAGCGGGGGGGCTTGCAGTTTGAAAGATGCAGAATCGTGTGAACAGGGAGAGTAAACAGTTCATTCGCGCGTTCCTCAAGGGTTGCCTGAGGTGAAAAGGGGGACAGCGGGGCTGAGTCTTCAGCTCAGGGAACGGGCGAGGTAGAAAATAGGCCATCGGCATCCTCAGCAATACTGCACTAAAAATAACGGCGCGACCGCTTTCCACGCGGGTCCGCTTCTTCTCTGCCCAGGTCTAACTTGAACAGGAAGCCAGCCCCCAAGTCCCCATTGTTACCGGAGCCCAAGGGATCGCCATTTAGTTGGCCTGTCCAATTTCCTCCGAGTTGTTTTGTTTTTCTTATTCGACCTGCCCTCTCCCTTCTCTCCTCCTCCCAGCCCTGCACTCTTCTGCCCCTGGGGCTGCTGTGTGAGCGCCCAGCTCTGTTTCCAGACCAGGGCCACCTGTTCGCTGGGAATCGCCCCCAGCATTTAGAGGAAAACCGTGTTTGAGTGCGACTGTTCCTTCTTTCTCCAGCTTCATGTATGCAGCGGCCTTCACGGAGCCTGGAGTCTCTCCACTGCACTGAAGCATTACGCTTTAAAAAAGAACACTCCCGATATTTTTCTCTCTCTTTTCCACTGGCGAGGACTGAGCCGCCGCTCCCCTCCCTGTATGTATCGGAACTGAAGGGTGAAGGCAGCTCCCAGTAGAGTGGCGAGTCCCTAGTGGGCAGTGTGTGCAGTGGAGCCCTTCCACCGCCTGCTTAGGTGGTGTGTGCACACGTTATCCCCTTCCCTCTCCTGCTCAGTGTTTGACTTCAGTGTTACAGCCTTGTTCTACTTTTTTTTTTTTTTTTTTTTTTTTTTTTTTTTTATCAGTTCTTCAAGTGGGCAGCAGGGCAGCCTAGTGGTTAGTGAGGTTGTGCCGTATTGGAGAGGTGCACCTAAGCGTGCCAAAGTATCCTTGAGGATGATGCTTAACCCACCGCTGGCTGGCGCTGCACACAAACCAGCAGCTACAAAGAGATTTTCCTCCTTGATGGATGAATTAAGTATATCAAGAAAAATGTGCGATGCTTTGGTAATCCTCGCCAATCCTCTTTGTTTACCTTTTTTATGTTGTCTTGTACGAGTTTGGAGCTTGGCAAGTTGTCAAGAAGCCCCAACCAAGAACCTCTTTGTTCCTCGCCCAATAAACTACTAAACCACTTCACCGGGCAGGTCACCTCGGAGCACAGGGACCCACTGTGAACAATGTTGAGTGCATCTCCACTGATCAAAGTGCAAAAGCTTAAAGCTGGAGAGAGCGACCGACTCTGCTGCAGACGTCTGTGCAGCGATGCTACCGTCATCTGATCGCCATACCCGCATTATCCCATCGCGCAGAAGTGGTAAGCCGGTGTCAGAGCTCACTGCATTAAGTGGCTGAGCCATGGTTGGAAATGGCCTCAGATAGAGGAAAAAAGCGAGAGAGGGGAAGCTGTCATGCAGGCAGCCTCGGAGTAAAATAAGTGCAACGATGCAGGGCTACAATGTCTATGCTAACCCCTATACACTTTTCCCACCCAAGGCCAGGTTATTGATATGGGGTGAAGGCATCATTAGCACCTATAGGTTGTGGCCTTGGTGTGGATGTTTTGCTTTGCAGTGGATTGGTCCTTTAAGGGAGACAGATTAAAGCCTGTGTTAGACAGGGAAAAAAGCCCTGGAGCGTACTGAAATCAATGGCTAGAACATAACATTCCCATTCCCCAGCAAGAGCAGCACAGCACACTCTGTACACATACACACACACACACACACACACACACACATACACGTCCCATCATAAGAGCAGACAGTTACACACACACACACACAGAAGGCCAGCCCTCCCAGATATTGACGTCTGAGTGGCAGCATAAGAGGCCATTTCTTGGATCATGATTTTCCTCTGATCCGCACTGGAAATCTCATTTGCCACAGCAGAGGCAAAGCAGCCCCTTTCCTCTACTTTTCTGTCTCGCTTTCTGTTTTATTTTATTTTATTTTATTATTTCATTTCATTTTGAGGAGCGCCAAAAATAAAAACTGTGTTTTCCTAGGAGAGCGCGGCCTCCAGGCACCTCTGTAATTGGACTGGCTTCATTCTCTGGCTGCCTGTGCGTTGGCACTTGTTGTGCCATGTGTTGCACTCCACACCTTCCGTGTTTTATCCCCAGTCAAGTCAAATTTATTTATGTAGCTCTTAATCACGCTTCCAGTCTCAAAGGATTCGCCACAGCCACATTTTAACTCGGCAAATGAAAAAAGGAAAATGACACCTCTCTCAACATGAGACCCTCGGTGAGAACAAGGAAAAACTCTGTGGCATGTTGCCGTCGTGGTCTTAAAAATTTTTGTTTTCAGCCTTGTTTGATCAGATATTTTGAGTAATGCATCTGTTTGGACTGCGCATCCTCAATGTGGTTTGATCACATATCAAATGATCGATTTGCTTGATGCAGTCTAGTTGACGATTTGGTCTTGGTGCGGTCTTTTCATCGCGTCTTCCCATCATCTCATTTTTCTCTTCTTTATTTTCAGGGAGAAGATGGAGGAGCAGGTACATCAGATGGTAAGGCTGCTCTCACACATAGTGGTCTCACACATAGTCATACTGCCTGCCTCGGTAGCCTTGGACAGTGAAACCAAAGGCTGCACACTGCATCTTGGTGTTCGCTCAGAGCCATTAAGAAGTAGCACACACTGTTAAATGAAACTAGTCAGCAGGGCCGTGCAGTTTATCAGTCCAGTCGTTCCAAAATGTCAATAGGAACTACATTCAGTGGCGAATGGAAGAGCATCCATTCTATTATTTTTCAATTTCAGCCTGATATAACAAGTTTGTCATGCCACAAGTGTTTAAATAATTGAATTGGGAAGAAAATCCACTTCCTCAATTGATTGAATAGAGAGTGGATTGAAGCCAAAGCTGGTAGTCAGTTAGCATAAACACAGCTCCAAGCTAGACTTTTTCCCTCGCATTGAGTTCTGAAGCGCCCAAAAATGAAAATCAGCCCCAGGAAAACTTCTGCAGATAGTGTTGGGAGCTAAACAATTCTACTACTGACTCTTACTCTGTGTGTATGTGTGTGTCTGTTTGTCTTTGCAGATGCTCAGCGGGCAGCTGCCCACAACCGCATGGCTTCCACCAGCCTGATCCACGAGACGGACCTGGTGGTCTCCATCAACGACCTCGACAACCTCTTCAACTCGGACGAGGATGATCTGGCGGTCAGTTGGGGGCTCGGTTTGCCCTGTGATGAATATCCCATTAAACAGATTGCGGCCTGACAGCAGCACGTGTGTGCGCGCGCGTCTGTTTCGATTTGTACTCGTGTGCCAGTCAGAGCCATGTCTCCACACTGCCCATCATCAGCTGACAGGTTGTCCCGCTACCCGCTGCAGTCGAATAGTGGCTTAGATTCCAGACGGCTTTCCCCAGCCTCGAAATGGAGAGCCTCCAAACTTCCACTCTGCCACCACAACAGACAGCAGCGCACGACCTGCTGAAACCCAAAGAGCCGCTAGTGTGGCGGGGACTGGAAAACTGGAGCGCACACAAACACATACTCACACACACATAGGGTGCTTATAATGTCTGATATGTATGATGCTCGCTTGCAGGCTGCACAGATGTGAGAAATAAAATTACAGTGAATTTCTTCCCAAGGTGCTCAGGTGATTAAAACATTTTTTTTTCTTGGTCCACAGCCCAGGCGAGCGGTGAACGGAACAGACGACAAATTTGGCACCAAGGAGCCAAAGCCAGCCACTCTGGACCCGGTGTCCTGCATCAGTATGTATCTCTGTCTCCATCTCTCCCGATGTTTCCGTCTGTCTCTCCTCCCTGGACTCTGATCTGCTGTGTGTCTGTGTCTACAAGGCCGGATTCGCCCTGCGTGTTTGTCTAGAATCAGATTTCCCAGACCTCCCAGCCCTCTGAACATTAAGAGCCGTGCGCTGACACGCTGCCGGAAGCCACTTGAGCCTTAAATGCAGAATTCTCTGTACACTATTTCAGCTAAGTGGCATGGCATCATATACTTTAATCCACTAATGAAATTTAAAGCTCATGCACCATTGATGCTCACCCTGTGCTTTGCCACCTAGTGGCGGAGCGCGTGATTGTGCTCGGTTTGTCGAAGCATCCGTGTTTAGCTCATAACTGACAGCTTAGAGCCTTGGGGCTGGAGCTGCTGTCTTGTTATCTCCTCTGTGACTGTTAGGCAGGCTTTCTATGCAAACAATGGAGGCTTGCCTTAAAGTTACACTCAATTTGTTGCTCATAAAACATCAACAATTGAAAGCTGGACTCGGGCACAGTTGTATCAGACAGCTTTTACTGTGGAAGCACAGGGATTTATTTTCAGTTTTGAGCTCAGGCGCAGTAAACTAGGATTAAAGATAAGTTAACATGAAGTGCATTTCACTATTAGGTTACCCGGTGTCAGTTCTGCTGTGCCACTTTAGATTAGTTGATATAGGCGGTGGCAGAGTTTGCCCTTTTATGATGGATTGTCTTTGTATAGCCCCTGGATGAATCTTCCCATCACGTATTGTGCACACTTGTAGAGTCGGGGGCCTTGAACATTCACAGTCATACATAATGTCTTTAGACAGAGCCTTTTTGTCGGGGAACCAGTCATTTCATATGTGGCGTCAGATTATGTATGACGATGCGAAGCGGCAAAAAGAAAGGTTAAGTGGCTCTGTCTGTTACTCACCTTTCATCCTAGCAAAAGCAGCCCTTCCAGACCTTGTAAATCTTCTCTATAATATGAAGTCAAAATTGACTCGTGAAAATGCTAAGGTAACAGTTAGAAGCCATGTAAACATTTCGTCAGCCGCGGGCGAGACAGCTATATGACTCGCAGCACGTCTAATGAGTGTTCATCTGTCTTTGTATGGTAGCTGCCCATAACACTGCAGCTGCTTATCATATTTCTAGGTTTGCTTGCAAAAGAGCAAAAAAAAACCAAAACAAAAAAATATACATACCACAGCAAGCATCTTGGCAGAAGCCGCTGTAATGACCAGCAAAATGTCAACGATTTAGCTTTAAATTATATATTTTGTAAAGCCATGCACAAGACGAGAAGATTATTGTCATATGAGATGCTTTGTGTATCTGAAATGCTGCGTCTAAGGCGATGAAAGTACATCACTGGAAATGTATCTGTCGCCCACACCGGCAGGTTGAGCAGCGTTAGGGACGTAATAAGGGCTTCAGCTGTGACAGAGTCCATTTCTGATGCACTGTTTATGGATTACCGATCTACATTTATTGCTGTGTAAATGCTTTGCAACGGGAATCGCTCTTTCCCTGATCGCTCTTTCTCTCTCCCCCCGCCAGGCTCGGCAGACCTGCACCAGATGTTTCCCACACCTCCCTCCCTGGAGCAACACATCATGGGCTATTCCCCCATGAACATGTGCAGCAAGGAGTACGGCAGCATGGAGCCCAACCCGGGCATGACCACGCTGGACGGCACCTCGTCCCTGGGAGGCCATTTCAAGATCGAGGTGGAGGAGAGCTTCTGCAGCCCCAAGCCCTCTGAGATCAAGGTGGGCCCGCAGTCAGTAAATCTGCCCGGTGTCAAATACAGCTAACTGATCCAATTGATTGTGTGTTTACTGCCAGGACGACTAGATGTCATAAGTCAAAGTAATATATATATCTTCCTTCCTGTGTTCATTTTGAGGCAGCAGTGTGGCTTAGTGGTCACAGAGACTGTCAGACTAAAGATCCAGGTTCAGTACCTGTGTCAGCAAGAATCTGGGTTACTTCAGCCTGCTTGACACAGTTCCCACGGGGTCACGGAATTTCTAGAAAGTCATAGAATTTTGAAAAGCATACTCAGAGAATTTAATAAATTTATGAGACAAATCACAGAATTGAAAAACCGAAAAACAAAATCAGTAACTAGTCATCTACCAAATGTAATCATTTGTGTTACATTATGTTCACTTCCCCTGCTCTTTAAGACATTGAATGCATAATAACTATTTTGTTCCAGCAGAGTAAAACCGAATAATACATTTTAATAAGAGCTTCACATCTCATCTCTTGTTTAAAATTTTGGTAAAGAGAAAAAACAAAGGCATGTTACGTTTATGTGGATCATGGAAATTCAAACTTTCAGTTAGGTGTCGATAACCATGATATTTAAAAAATGAAATATTGACATCATGTCATGTCATATGATAATATTGTGTTTGAGCCTTTTCACTATCCATTAAGTGTAATTGTTCTTTTTGCTTGCTTTTGTACAGTTATATTTATAAGTATTTTAATTGTAATTCATTCACCAAAAAAAAGAGACAAAACGTACAAAAAAACAAAGCTAATGATGAGTTTGACTGATAGCATTATTTATTTATTTATTTATTTATTTTTCAAATTTTCTATAGATATCACGATAATATTATTATTGTGAATTCTTTTGGCCGCGATAATCATGTAGTGAAAATCAGATATCGCAACAGCCCTAGCTCCCCTAAAAGTCGGGGAGCTTTACGTTGCACAGAGAGTGGGAACCCTTGCTTGAGCAGCACACAGAGTCCCTACCAGCATCAGCCTGCACTCTGACCTGCCCAGAGGAGGGCAGCCGGAAAAAAAAGACATTTTCTCTGCAAGGATCAATAAAGTACCTCGTAATCATTTCCCCCCCCCTGCGTGCCTCTCTCCTCTCTCCCTCCTTCAGGACTACTCGTTTGTGTACAAGCCCGAGCTGTGCCAGACGTTTGTGGGCTGCTCCATGTTCGCTCCCCTGAAGACGTTGCCCAGCCAGTGTCTGCCGCCTGTCAAGCTGCCAGAGGAGTGCATCTACCGACCGAGCTGGACCATGGGCAGGGAGATGCTCAACTCCATGCCCATCATGAACTTCCTCAACAAGGACAGGTAACGGACACTTTTCAGTAATGGCTTTATGCTTTTACGTCAAAATGTGTCTGTAGCTACGATGTCGGTGTCTGTGGATCCTCAATAGCCTGCAGAGGCTGTTTAGCTCATGTGTATCTCTCAAGAAAGCTTGTACGGTGACACAAGACCTGAAGAACTGTCATTGGTCCGCCAGACTGCTTTGTACTTCTTCAGTGTTTTTCGGTTGATGGATAGTAAAGACACTGTCAAGTTGGTAAAAGAGAGACGAGCTGAGGAAGTTGGCAGATATGTTCTCATGTTCATCTCCAAGTTATATAGACTGCAAGATGTCACTAAATTCATGGCGGGAAATATCCCAAAACATCCAATGTGTCTTGAAAGTGGACACTCTGTTTGAGAGAATGTAAACATGATTGCTTCCGTTTTTATCTGTGCTTAATTAGCGTGGAATTAATGAAATCTTGTCACTTGTATCAGCAATCGCCTCCATGTTCACTCTTCAACGCTATAAATGCTCATAATGGTGTGGGCCATACTTCAAGTAAAAATTAAGGCTTTTATTGAGTCGGGTGCTTGTGCAAAAGTGGAGTTGCTGTTGTCGCACAGCTTGGATTTTTTCGTGCGAAGGTAACACCACTGTGGGTGGGCAATAGCGCACAACACTGAAGCTGTTGCACCTAACAGAGACCTCCAGTGATTGTAGTGTGCAGTGGCGTCTAAACCATGCCTCCCCCACACCCTTCCACACCCTGTAGCTCCCTGCCATCCAGGAGGCCTGCGCTGTTTGACTGGTCTCTTTCTGAAGCCCGTGGAACCAATGGGAATTTTTCAACCTGTTCCAAAGATTCCTTACAATTTACCATGCTGATGTGTGCAGAGGGGTTACTGAGGCAGCACTCTAATTTAGACTTACAGAAGGCACGCCAAGGCTGCACTGGCTGCTGTGCAATTTGTGTGCAAGGATGCATATACTCTCACTTTCTGGTCTCTCTCTGTCCACACACACACACACACACACACACACACACACACACA
>OMKZ01017158.1:3342-16421 GCA_900302535.1 Neoniphon sammara
ATATATTAGGACAAGTAACTCTGGAGGCAAGGGTCTTAACCATTGCTCCAAGCCTTGGATTAACATTAACCTAGATATTTTCCATGTTACATTTTGAAAAGCTTCTTTGCCATATCCAAAAATTCCTCAACAGCATTCATAACTTAAACTGTAGCTCTGCAAACAGTTTTCCTGTTGTGTCTGTGCACAAGCAGGTGAGACTGCTGTTTGTTATTATGTTATTATTTTGCAGTTCTCTTCCTGATGCTCCTGGCCTGTTTCTGGTCCACATATGTTGTCCCGGTAATCACTGTAAAACATCCCCGAGCTGTTCTCTGATTGGCCTACCAGAGCGGCACTTTCGGTTGTCACTTCTTATTTGGGAACGAGAAGATGTTCATGCCTACAGACAGGACAAGATTTGATTGGAATAACACTGGTGTGCCCTGAGCCCCCAGAAACGTCTATCCTGACAGGGATGGCAGAAGGGATGCTGAGATTTGGTTGAAATGGAAACACGACATTTTTGGACACAGTCCAGCATTTATTGGTTTCTTCTTAATTTAGTGAGAAAGAATGGACACACAAATATTTTTTTGTTTGTTTGTGTGTGTCCAAGGAAAAATAATATTAAGTTACCAGTACTGTTACTTTACTGAAATTTTACTTAAGTATTAGTAAAATTACCAGTACGGGTAAACAGGTAAACAAAACAAGCTATTAAGTTAGAGTTACAGGGGTAAATGTAATTACTTCCACCTTGATGAGATCATTGGATAACAGGGAGAAAAAATAATTGAGTTTTGCATATTTATAGCGTGGCCAGGTTGAAAAGTCAGGGGCCCGCAATTTAGTCCTGCCTGCATCATGAGTCTGGTCCCTCTGATAAATGTCATTCACTTTCAAACAGTAAGTTTTGTGTATTTGAAGATAAACAGATTAAAGTTATTTTTGGTTTATGTAATCTCTTTCATTGCAAAGTTTTGGTCTGCTGAGAGCCTTTGCAGTGTGTTTTTAAAAATAACCTCTCTATGAAGACAGGCCACATGTCACAGACTCGACAATCAAACACGCTTAACTTTATTTGTATCCCTATTCATTTAAGAACTCAGGTTGTCCCATATTCCCTATCCATGATCCCTATTCACATTTTTGGATGAACACAGGAAACTTATTGAACACAGGCTGTGACAAGCTTTCTCCAAAGGGCAACTACCCCGTGACTTTGATTAATCAGTCTCATTGGAATGATGTCACATGTTCTTTATTTTCTCATACAGTGTGCAAGCAGAACAGATGGTATCGGGGAGTAACATACTCTCATTAGGAGGTCCAGAATCTGCATATCTGAGAGGGGAAACGAGAGAAAAAAAGGGGAGGGGGGCAAAATCCTCTGAGTTTTGGCACAGATCAACTCTCTGACCTTCTGTCCAGTCTGCTGGCCGACAGGAATAAAAGGATGGAGCCGGGAAGAGAAACTGACAGCCTCTCAGGAGCAGGGAGCTCCAGATCTGAGACGGCCTAATCAGTAATCACTGATATGTTGCTTTCACCTTTTACAGGGCCTTGTCCAGGACAGAAAATCAATAAACAAGAATATTCCCCATACAAATACTGCACAAAGGTTGAGTGTCTACTGTAAGTACATTCATAATAATTACTGCTACCCTTTGAGTGTGTCTGTGTGTGTTTGTGTGTGTTCATGTGTGTGCATGCATATGTGTAAGCGGGTAAGAGGAGGAGGGCACTGCTATGACAGCATTTAATAGGCCAGGGCCAATGACATAGTGCTGAGACCGCCGTGCTTGATAAAGGAACAAATCCTCAACTATGCACACTCAATATTTTCAATCAAGTATGATTAATGAGTCCATTACCATAAAAAACGGAAAACACATCAAATTAGCCCCCAATGTGTACCCACCGGCATGCTAAACATAAAAAGGTCAAATTTCAGTGATTAATTCCAAGCTTGACAGAAACATCATTGGAAAGACATGGAAAAAAAAAATTATGTTTCCCTTCATCTTGGCATGGTTTGCAGCTCAGATTTTGCCTTTGGTCTCTGTGTGTTTGCGCAGTATGTTTCTGTTACTTTCCCACCAATGAGAGGGTGTTGGCCTTTTGCCCACCTAACACTGTCTGGCAGCTAAATGGCACGGCATGCACCTTGACTGACAGATGTCAAAATAGGAGGACGACTGTCGGTGCCAATCACTGTCTGTGTTTCAAATTCATTGTCTCCCTTACAGCGTGTTAACTTGCTGTTTCCCGCATTGACAAGTGACCGGGATGATGAAATGGATACGTGAATGAAATATGGCAGTTACTGTCGCTGTGCTGTGAATAATGTATACCATTATATATCAACTGTATCAAAAGTATTACATCTTAATGGTTCACATGGTAACTGACAGCACTCTTTTTTTCTGGATGCTCCAGCAACTTGACCTTTATTCTGTTCATGGCCTAAAATACTTCTCTCTGGTTATGACTCCACATCTTTGGATTTAATCTGTGCTGCACCACTTTGTTCGTTCTTTTGTCAGTCAGTCATGGATGTACAGGACCTTTACCTCTCTATCTCTCTGTAGTTATAACAAGGGAGTTATTAGCTGGGGTAGAAGTTGATGCAGGAGGAAGGGTTTGGGTTGGAGGTTCTGAATAATTTCAATGACACTCAAATTTTGATGCAATATCCTATACAAAGCAAACAAGGTTTAGGCAGAGCTTCAACAATCAGAGGTTTTAAAGTAAACAGAGTGCTGTATCACCCCTGCCCGGCCCAACCCGCCCGTTTCCCTTTCATCAACCAACAACCTCGGTGTCTGTACTTGTTGCTTTTCAGACCCCATGACCTCTGGAGAAGAGTGATGTGGCTTCATGCCCGAGGACCTTACAATGAGAAAGTGGCCTTGTCTAGCCCTTGTAGTTGAATCGGACTCATCCTGTGCAGCAGCCACGAACCTCAAGTTCACTCAGCTAAAATTCTGATATTTAGAGGCTTTGGAGCTAGCAGGCAAAGATATAAACACTTGATGCTGGCTGTGGGAGAGAAAGCAGACCCCAGGACCGACTCTCTCCCTAGCTATGGAGGTCAAAGGAGAGTTGCTTTTATCTCTGTAGCAGCACTCACTGCACTGTAAATAAACAACCAAAGGTGAAGACAGCAGGTGTTTTAGCCAGGATGGACAGGTTTCATTGGTGAGATGACTTATTTATGAATTTTCTGCAGTGAAAATAATCAAATGGGAAGGGCCTTAACATAAGTAGACTACAAACATGATTGCACAACATCTATTAATTTGCATAATATCTCAAATTACAAAATTGGAGCCCAACTGTGGCCCAGCAATGGCATCTGCTGCCCTGCAATGGATCTCACCCCAAAACCCCATGGTGAGTGGATTAACCAATTATTTCTGGGCCACAAGTAGAACAATAGGAAAGTGCCTGTTGAGCCACCTCTGGGGGAAAAAAAATTAAAAATTAGATGACATTTTAAAAAGTATAGTAGTTTTTGGTAGACTGCAAAGGTCAATGCATGTTCCATATTCATGCTTCATATACCCCTTCTTAGTCTGCTCTGCTGTTTATTTATTTATTTATTTATTTATTTTATTACCATTAATATCATGCTCTCCAAAGAAGAAACCCATTCAGTGCACACAATACAACCATCTGTAACATGAAATAAACATCTGGAAACAGCAAGGGCTTTGGAGTAGGCCTGTCTGTTATATGAAACAGTGGTCTTTTATTCAGAAATGACAAACTTCACGCACGTTGATATTATATTTATTAAAATGTGTTCTGGGGCCCATTTCCTAACCTTAACATTAACCCTGACCCTAACGCTAACCTTAACCCTAAACCATACACTGCTGTCCTCAGAACACATTCCAATATATATAATACCAATCTCCAAACCTCACAATGTATTCATTGACCAATCAGAACTGAATATGCAGTGTAGCCATGTAACAGAAAACAGTGAGAAACATCAGTGAGAAGATTTCCCTGCTGTTAAATAAACAATATTTTAACTGCAAAACGTGGCAATGTTCATTAAGGCATGTGTTAAAAAAAGAAAAGAAAAAAAAAAAACTCTGGAGATGGAGAGGAAGGGAGATGACAGACAGACAGACAGATAGATAGATAGATAGATAGATAGATAGATAGATAGATAGATAGATAGATAGATAGATAGATAGATAGAGGACTATAATGCTCAACAGAACTGAAGTGAAACAAGCTGAACACATTTTTTCTATATGCTACGCTTCAATAAATGAACAAATAAATAGATAGATAAATAAATAAATAAATAAAAATCACAACTCAACAACCTTGTGCTTTAATCGCTGCCACTGAATTCTTTCAGCTTTTGGAGATCAGAAATTACACATTCAAATTAAGCTACAAAAAAGGCAGGCTACAGTAGAATAAAACACATCGCTGTAACACAATGGGTTCTTTTAATAGCAGCAGCAGTAGCAGTAACAAGGGCGTAAAACCCCGTGTTATTCCAGCGTTCTTAGAAACAGACAAAAACACAAAAACACGCTTCGTGTTCCACTAGAATCAGATTTAACCAAAACAATTACAGCCATGCTTCTGGTCTACCACACCATACTCATTGCAGCCATTGGTCTTTCTTTAATGCAAATAAAAACGCCATGCTTCAGGCACTACTTTTGGAAGATCTGTTGGAAAGGAGATGACACTTACAGTCGCTCCCTGGCAGCCTGTCATGTTTGGGTGAAGATACAGAATGATAGTTGATGATGTTTTCCACTGTAATGGAAGCTGTACAGAATAAGCCAGCTCAGATATCACCAACCAGTACAAAAGCAAAGACGTTTGTGTAGTTGTGCAAGAGCCTGACACCAGTTGCAGAAGATTTAATCGAGGTATTCACATTGGATAAAGTGTGCGTAATTGTGCAGCACTTTTCAAAAATGTGCTCCACATTCTTCAAATTAGAGGCTACAGATGGAACAACATACTAGTCCTGCTGCCTTCAGATGGCTGTAGGGATTTAATCAACCATCAGAGGCTGTCATACATCCTACAAGCAGCTGTGGAGGACAGATACTGGTAAGAATCAGTCCTTAATCTAACCCAGAACAGACTCATTTTTACTGGCGTTACTGCCTTTAAGCCCCAGTCCAGAACTGATTTTGCTTGCGGAGCGCAGCGGTTGTGCAGAGTATTGCAGCAGCACCTGCCAACTAATGCTGGCATCAGGTCAAATAATTTCAGCTCGATCAATCCTTTTTTCTTCATGTTGATGTTTAATGGTGGTTGCCAAACAACAAAATGATGCATTACTTTCACCAACTGCTATAGAGTGTGGTTACAGGCAAATTAAAATTACATGTTTGAAGCCAACATGCTTACTGGTTGAAGAATTTATATAGTGTGAAACAGGCAAGCACAACATACATAAAGGGTTTGGTTTGGTTTGGGAAAGGTCTATGTGAGTGTGTCTCCACCAACTCAAGGCATAAAATTAAAAAAGCACAAAAGCGTTTGGGCAAAATTCATGGTGATGTTTACCGCAAAAGTGGGTAGCCTACCAAAACGGCACAGCAGTGCTGATCTGTGTGAAAAACAGACCTACTTGTGCTACTTCATCCATGTTGGTGCTGGAAAGTTCACTTTAGACCATGAAAACCCCAAACTGGCAAAAACATCCCAAAACTAGCTTGGCAACTTGCTGGCATTAAGTGCTTCACCAGTTTAATGCCGGCTTAACTCTAGCACTAAAATAGAGCCCACAGGCTCATTGCCCTGTACTTACAGGTTTACTCTATACTCAGTTCATGAGAGGGGGGAAGTCTTATTTTTCTTTTCTTCTTCAGCTAGGAAGGACAATGTTGGGACATCCAATTTGTCTGATTTCCAGTAACTTAGTCTATCTGTTTTGGTAGCAGCAACAGTGCAAAATTTATGAAAAAAGAACACACATGATCCTCTTTCTCTTTCTCTTCTTCTCATTTGACTTTTTGTAGTTTTTAATTAACGATAAAGCCCCTCAGCTTGATGCCTTTGGCTATGAACTCCCAAGCTGAATAGAGAGTTAATCCAAGATTTATCTGACCATCTGTAAATTTTCATTCCCAAATATGACAAATATAGTTCTGATACTTGAGCATCCATGTGTGTTGCCATTTTAAAGCAAATTCGCAATTGAACTTCTCAAGCCCAGTCTCTTGAATTTAGAGCTGTCATCTAGTATTTTAAGTTATCATGGGATCAAAAAGTATTTGTGTATCTCATCTAAATACAGTGTGCACAGTGTAACACATAAGTGCCTTAACAGCAACACTGTTCTTTACACATCTGCCCACTTCAACATGATCTACCTTACTTCAAAATTTCAGCAGACAGAAAATTGAGAGTTAGGGTTAGTGTAATATAGAATTGTTCATTAATTGGTTCAATAACTAAAGTGTGATGCATTTTGTGTGTGTGTGTGTGTGTGTGTGTGTGTGTGTGTGTGTACACAGCATAACTCAAACAGTTCTGATCTGTGTGTTCTCCATTGGCTTTCTCTGCTCTCACTGTTAGCCCCCATTCACGCTCCATTTTACCAGATCCCTGTAATACACTACATCCCCTTTTATCATTACACACCTTATGCCTGTTCTTAAGACACAGAGATCAGAGCAGCAGAGCCATCCTGAAAATCCATCTGTTCATTTTCCATACCTGCTTTTACTCCTATTACAGGTCACAGGGGGGTGGAGAATATCACAGCATGCATAAGGTGGAAGCCAAGAAAATACCCTGGATGGGCTGCCAGTCCATCATCAGGCTAACACACAAACCAACACACTCACACACATTCACACTTATGGGCAATTTAGTCAGTTCACCTGACCTGCATGTTTTTGGACTGTGAGAGGAAACAAGAGCACTTGAAGGAACCACGCTTAAAAGCCTTTGCAGATATTATCTACATGATGTCTTAATATTTTCCTCAAATCTATAATAACAAATCTAGAATAGATTTCTTTGCCCCTCCCTGATCCATAAAACTGATTAATATTGCTTGTAGTCTGTCTGCTGTGAAAGTATTTGAGTTTTGAGCCAGAGAACTGAGGGTCAAGAGGGTTGCCTGTCATGTATTCTCCAGCTAAATATATTTCCATTCACTATTATACTATTCATTTGTTTAATGCTGTGTCTAAATGGAGAAACTGATCTACGTGTGCTTCTATTTCCCTTTGTTTAGATTACTATCTACTTCTATTTGTCTTTAAGTTGCAAACCTGCTGCAAAATGGCTTTTTATCAGAACTAAGAGATGTGATTACATAACCTTTTTTTTCTCCAGCTTCTCTACTGCATTGGTTTTCTGTAAGTTTAGGAAGTGATTTTACACATTTCCCAGATTAATCTTAAGGCACCGCTGTGTCTGGCTGTCAGCTATACACTAGACCTTTTAATCCTGTATGAGCCAGAGTATTGTCTGAAATCCCTGGGCCCTGCAGTCTGGATGGAAACAAAGATAGTAAGGCATAGCAAAGTATTCCATCCATCCGTCTATTATCCATCCGCTACTTATTCCTATTCAGCGTTGCAGGAGGTCGGAGCCTATCCCAGCATGCATTGGAATTAAGGTGGGGAAACACCTTGGACAGGTTACCAGTCCATCACAAAACTGGCACACTCACACATGCACATCTATGGGCAATTATGAGTCACCAGTTCCCCTGAATGTCTTTGGACTGTGGGAGGAAACTGCAGCACCCAAACACAGGGAGAAGAACATGAAAACTTGACCCCAAAGACCAGGGCCAAGATTCAAACCCAGAACCTTCTTGCTGTGAGCAACCAAACTAATAATAATAATAATAATAATAATCATTATAATGAGGAGAAGAAGAAGAAGAAGAAGAAGAAGAAGAAGAAGAAGAAGAAGAAGAAGAAGAAATGATTATTATTAACAGTAGTAACAATAATGGTAATAATAATATTACATTCTGGCAAAGATTCAGTGTTGTATTGCTTTACTGACCATCAGAAAATGGCCAGCTGAGAGATAATCTGATACCATCTAAGCTGCACCTCAGGTCTTCATAACTTTCTCGTGCCTAACCATTGCCTTTTCATGAATGTCTGAAAAAATCCAGGCTTTTAGTTTATGTGTGATAAAAAAGAAATTTGTCAAGGGAGGCTGAGAGATGTCGCTTCCGCCCTAATTGCGTAATTTTGATGGCTCTGATCTACACTTCTGTGGTTTGTGTACTTTGTGTCCGTGACTTTTATATCTGTATCCTCTGTGGATGGGACAAGAAAAAATATAGATTCTAAGAAAGGCTTGTTTTAACAGGAAAGTTGTATCCTCGAGTGATTTTACGAAATGGCTCTTTCTCCCCTTAAAAGATGAGTCAATCAACGCTTCCCATGACAACCTGTGTTAGACGGCGACAGGGGGAAGGTCCATAAATTATAAAGTTACATTAAATCTCTGCATCGTGACGCTAAGGCAGAGAGCAGAATTGTGTCGGTCTGCACGGAAGTGGAAAATATGCTTAATTTATATTGAAACTTAAGGAACTTAAGATCTGACATTCAACATCTATTTGGTATAACATTTTAGAAATTACCCTATTTCACTGACTGTGCACACCACATTCAAGGGCAGAGCATGTTATGAATTCTTGCAGAAAACATTTATTTATATAACAGTACATAGATGTTATGTAGGGTAATAAATATTTTGGAGTTTATTGAGTACATTAGGTGAAATCGGCAGACCTGCTTCTCTTGTCTGCTCTGCTTCCTTGTACCTTCCAGGCCTGAATCTCTGCCAATTCAGCCAATACCCATCCACCCTCCAGAGGGGAAATTAGCACTGAGATAACTTTGCAGCTGTCCAGATGCAGCGGTTCACCATCAGGGGCTCATCTACTTCATCTCTAATCACATAAGCATACACTATTTACTCCTGTAAAACCACTTGCTGGCTTTTCAGGAGTAAGTAGTTGCTGAGTTACTACTCGACATGCTTGACTCTCTGTGAAAAAAAAACAAAAATCCTTCCAACAAGCTAATCCAAAAACTTAAGCCTGGCACTGCTGATTCTATGCAAGCAAGAACATTTTTGGAGGGAGGAGGAAGGAGTGGTTGCAGGAGCTTTTGCTGACCACAACCTGCCTAGCTATTATTTATTTATTTCCTCGTCAAGTCATTGCTGGTTCACTCTGGTATTTTGACAGCCGCCTTATTTGGAGCATGACAAGCTTTATTTAAATAGGCAAAGCACAGGAATGCAAAAAAACCTGCCCCAATTTCACTGTCTGAACAGATGTAATCGAACGGTGTCAGCAGCACATATAAATGTGTTAGTGCGGCACTTTTTTGGGGGGTGAGCGGTAATATACAGTATGAGATTTTGTGTATGAGCTAAAGTATGGCAGTTCCGATTCAACAAGATGATAGCATTTGTGCTAAACTGTGCTTGCCATGGCCAATATCTGCCATGTTCAATGGCGAGCAACTGGGCTGTCTCAGGTTCCATTACTCCTGCGATATTACACATTTGCCAGTCGTAATGGCATGCATTCATAGATGCTCACAGCATGAATCGACACACTGCAGTGGGGCGCCTTTGAATCCCAGCATGGCCGAAAGCTTACACTGACCAGTCTGGAACGCCTCTGGTTTAACCAGAACTGTTGGGTTTACAATAAAGGCTTTTTGACTTTAGGAAATGGAATAGGGTAGCAACTGACAGATGCATACTGCACAATAGGATATACAATATGTTGTAGCTTTATACATTAACATATTTTTTACACCAAGTTTTGCAGTGTTTTGTTCTTTACATGGGCAATAACAAAGAGCAATTCCTCATGTGCACAAATTTTTGAAAACAAAATCTGCTTATTTGGCAGAAGTGCAAGTGTATTGTGTTGTTATAGACACCTCGGGAATGTATGATGTTTGGCTCTGTATCTCGTCGAGAAATAATGTATCCAGTCATGTTTCATGGATAATTACTCCCTGTGTGAGTGCCAGTGGAGCCATGGCCCATGTGTGGCATCCTCCCTTGTCCCTACTGAGCACTTTGCCATTTACTTTGTGTGTAATGTCCACTCAAAAGTTTGAATTAGTACTTTTGTTCTCGCCTTTCTTTATTTTTCCTGGTTCTTTTTCAAGGTGGGAACTTAAGAGAACAAAGTGATTTCCTTGCAGTTATTTTAAATGGCCAAAAAAACTAACTTTTGATGCTAAACTCAAAGGGATTCTGAAACGAAATATAAATCTTATCTGGGGGGGAACAAATTCATGCCTCTGTGATAGGTCATGGGAGGTTGATGAAGAGTCCGTCTAAAATTGGATACACACAATTTCTCACCTATTTTTGTCTGGCCATATGTTACAAATTGTGATCTAAAAGTGGCAAGGGACTTTTGGCCACACAAATGCACAATATGTTCAACTGATAAAGGAACTGTGTCACTTTTTCCATGAAACCTTGTGTTAAGGGGAACCTGCACTAATGAATTGTTATAACTACTGTAGAGTGAGAACTATACCAACCTAGTGAACTGCTTTGTGTTGGTATGCTTCATTAAATCCCCTCCAAACTGGACCGAATTAAAACGCAAAAAAGTCACTGGGAATGTTAGTTTTAACAGGTATGCTGTTTTCAATTTCATAGTAATATATGTACATGAAAACATTAAAGTAAACTCTTTGAATAGGCCTTCAAGGTCAGTGAGAGCATAGCTGTAGTGAATATAAAAGAGAACAAGTTCATTTATCACCTTTCATATAGAAGAACATCACTTAGGGGTTCCTGAAGCACTCTCGGACATTATTTTGAGCACTTTTGCCAACCTTGAAATGGAATCAACTGGACGCTGGACAAGGATACTGCCTTTGGTCGGTCTGCCAAAACCTGGTATAGCGATTTCAAATATGTAGCTGAGAAAGCTTTTTTTTCCCCTTTTCTTTCTTTCTTTTTTTTTAAGTTCAAGATGAGTCAACACAAGTCACATACACACAAAAAACACACAACATTATACCAAGTGTCTGGGGTGTCACAAAGAGCCATACAAAATACTGTGGTAATGGGTTTATGTGCCTTTATTTAAAAAGGTGTTGTTACATATGAACTTGTGGTTGCATAGGAATTTCCAGAGGCAGTGGGTCCATATGTTTTGTAGGGCAGATGTTACAAACAGCATCCCATTAATTCCAGACCATCTCTGACCAATTTGAGCTATGGAATACATAAGTTCACAGAGGAGGAGAACAAAGCAATGACACCAGAGCTAAGCAAATGGACAGCCGGCTCATTATCCAGCACCAACCAAAGCCTGTATTTGAATTCCAAACATTTCCTGTTTCTGTTTTTCTCCTCGCCTTGTTGATCTTTCGCTGATGGATGTGGGAAATCACCCCAGGGATTTGGAGACATTTTGGTTTAATTGTGTGTGATTGGCAGATTGAGTGTTGATTTCCTCTTCTGTCTGTCTGGTTTTGGGGTTTTCGGAGGGTGAAGACCCATACAAAGCAACTGTGAGCACCCTTGAATCCAAAGAGGTGATGAATAATGTGGGCTGATGTGACCCAAATAACATGAAGGTGAACTTGAAAATTGAGGAAATTGCCAGTAAAGCGCTAAGTTGATGTGATTTTGCAGATCCTGGACTCAATTTGAAATTCAGGGTGTGATCAACTCTACATCCTTAGTACGGGGAAATTCATACCTTTACCTTTACCTACCTTTGTGTGTGATGAAATGCCTTTTGAAAATTGGTTGGCATTTTATTTTATTTTATTCTTAAGCATGTTCCCAGCATTAATGTTCAAAGATTAACATACATGAGAGTCTGTTTAGACAGCAGTAGATAATATATTGATTCAGTAGGTGTTCTAGCTCTAAGGTATTTTTTCATGACTGAGATATAATTAAATATTTCGCCAAAAGTATGGGTGGCCCTTTTTAAATGGAAGCAAACTCAAGTAAAATTTTTCTCTAATCATTGTCAACGGACTTGTTTGATCCCCAATATTACAATCTGCACCCGCACTGTGGCACTTGGTTCAGTGCCTTATTCATCCTTGTGCTGCTTTTGATGCAAAACCTAAAAGTATTCGTTCGGCCACACAAGATTTTCCATGGTGAATTGAGCTCAAGAACGCTCTAAACCAGACTAAATGAAAGCTTGCAAAATTTGCTTGGCAAAGATAATTTGGGGTTCTGCATTTATTTTTTCCTATAGCATCAGGATTTGATTTCCTGTGAAAAGTGGAAAACTGAGGCCCTGTTCTAATGTGCACGTGACCATCTGTATTCAAGCTCTTAAAGGTGCAGGTAAGGAGAAGGATTAATAATGACTTCAAGGACAAGGACACGAGATTAGTAGGTACAGATAACATTGTTCCAATGTGTCACATCTTCTCAGGAAGTCGAAAATTCATTTTGCCCTTTAATAGCCTATACCCAGTACATAGGTTGTATAATTTGCAGCCCTCTCCATAATCTCAACAAAATAGGCAAATAGACACTTAGCACTGTCATTTCTAACACTTTTGTTGATATTCCTTCTGAATGACAAGCTAAACCCTAAAGCAGAAAAAGTTCTCCTGGCACTGATGACATGTATTTTGAGGATCTAATTTTGGTGGGTTGAAGTTCTATGTTCAAAATCCCAAACAAGCTGAAATAATCTGGGCGCTGAAGGAGGAGAACTAATGCTTCTCTTTAAATTTGCTGGCAAAGTGCCATATTGCAAGGCACCTAACAGTCAATTGCTTAGGCTGCTGGTCAGCTGCCAGGTCTGAATGTAAAGAGAATGAGCATGAAGCACAATGTTGGGGAAAAATAAAAAAAAGGCCAACATACATTCCCTGGATAAATACAGATTAAATATGACTAATGCTTGAGTGTGTCTCTTATTAAATCGCTATTGATCTGTATCATAATAAAGCAGGGAGAGCTAAGCCATTACTTTTCCAAGAGCAGAGTTTGCGCTACCTCCAGCAGTGTGCTGTAAAAATAGAACAAAGTTGAAAATGAAATAGAAAATAAAACTATGATTTCCGATGCGTTCAGCAAAATTCAGCATGTAC
>OMKZ01017159.1:17680-30952 GCA_900302535.1 Neoniphon sammara
GTGTGCCCCCCCCCCCCCCCCCCCCCTCTTCTCTCTCTCTCTCTCTCTCTCTCTCTCTCTCCCCCTGCACTGCAGCGCTCCTCTGTCCTGCAGGCCTTGGGGAAATCAGAGCCTCTCTTAGCACGCCGAGGGCTCAACCGTGTTTGTGAAATGTTCAAGTCATGCCCTAAAATGGGAGCCGTTTAAGTGTGTGGGTGTGCGTGTGCATCACTTCTCCGTCTAGAGCCTCAGCCTTTTCCCATGGGGCCACGCACGCTGGAGTCGGCTGTTATTCTTTTATCATCCGGCTTTTTGTTGTCATTACGTATCGCTCTTTGCCTTCCTTTCCCTGTGGCCTCATCCTTCATTCTGTCCCCCTCTTTCTATACCTTTCATGCCCTCTCTTTTATTTTTTTTTTCCCTGCCCTCACCTTCCTCTTCTTTCTCGCCATCTCTCCAGCGGTGGTGGCGAGGTGCTTTATGGTTTGTTTGTTAAAGCATAGAGCAAAAAAAGCCCCCCGCCTCCCCCCCGCCAGCCCACAGGGAATCATTGGAGTGCAGGCTTTTCCTTCTTTGCCACTCTTCTGTTGCATGATTTAGAAGCAGGAGCATTTGTGCGTGCCTCGCACACACATGCACGATCGCACGCTCAAAACACACACAGGCTCCCTCAATCTTTTATTTTTCCTATCATTTTTCATTCTTCCATTCAAAAACGAGCCGGATGCTTATTCACAAAGCAACACAAATGCATCTACCTACACACACTGACTATAGAATGTCACAGATTTTCCCTCCTCTCTCTCTCTCCTTGTCTCTCAAACACACGCAGACACACACACACACACACACACCGGGGAGGTGGTGCGTTGCCTTCTGCACGCTGCATTGGTTTCCCCTCCATTATCCTGCGATTGGACAGTTAATGTTGCAGGAGCAGAGAGAAATGGAGGGAGATAGAGGCCTATAGCTGAGACATTTACTTTTCATTCTTCACACATACAGATCTTAACAGAGTAGCTACACTCATTTGCGGTGCAGTCTCTCTCTCTCTCTCTCTCTCTCTCTCTCTCTGACTCACACATGCACAGAGGAGGACTGCAAGAGAAATATAGAGAGGCATATGCCACCACACCAGGAAATATGAAGAAATTGTATTTGTTTACGAGCCTATTAATATGCATATGAAGGGAGAGTGGAGAAGCCAATATATCCTGCAGTCCCTCATAAGCTCCAGTCAGCCAAACACACAGAAAGAAGCATCTCTCTCATTTATTATCAGAGCTTCACACCTGCAGTCATACGTGCACGTCTGTGTAACGGATCATTATACCAGCTTAGAATTAGAAAGGAAATTTGAGTAGCGGCTCATTTGTATTCACATACATTTACCTGTAACAGAACAATGTAAGTGAGAGATATTTAACGGTGCTGGTAAGTCACCTTGATCCACAACCCTGTATATGCTTTGTGGGGGGGAAATTGTTGCGTGAGGTAGCCGCTTGACATCACAAGTACACAAATAATGATGTAATTTAAGATATTAATGTTTTGAAATAAATTTATGTTGTTGGCAAAAATCTTCATGGTTATCCACAGTCAGAACAACTCCAGTAGGGATTTTTGCTCAAAAGAGTTTTTAAATATTGTATCATCCAAGCTGAAATAAAACTCGACATTTCTGTCAATTTGTTATGGTTCTTGAAAATAGATTAAAAACTAGATAAATATGAGCTTCCAAAGCAATTGCATTAGTCATTCCTTACAAGGTACCACACATTGAAATTTTGCATGAATGTGTTGATGATGATGGTTTATTTTTATGAATTCATATGCTAAAATATGAATGACTCTTTCAGATGCTGGCACAGAGTGTATTTTATTTGACATGAACAGTTGGGTAAATGTAGTAGTTTTTTTTATGATTTTATTCATAATGCGTCCTTTTATCATCACACTGGGATGTTTTAAATGCATTTGAATCCTACCACCTATCTCCCTCTCTCTCCCTGATAAGAGCTCTGTCATCACTGTCCCTCTTCATTGCACTATCTGACATTATCAAATGAGCCACTCAAGTAGGGCACACCACCCACTCTCCAAATACAAATTACCGTGCCATGCTTGGTAAGAGCAAAAATGTCGGCCATTCACGGTTTTCCCAATCATCATTATTCACATTATCATGCATGAAAGTGGGAAGCGTGAACGCCAAAAAGCAATAATGTACGATAAAGCTGTGTAGGCTGATTGGAATATTTAGCTTCAAGGAGGTCAGTGCTCTTTTTCTTAACAAATAGTCTAAGCTTGAAGACATGTTGCTCTTTTTAATTCCCATTTCGTTGTTGTTGTTGTTGTTGTTTATTTTTTTATTTAATTTAGAAGATATTTATACTACCATGACTGTTTTGCAGCATTCCAAGCACAGTTCTCTCCCAGTGATTTCCTATCCATCCTCTTTTTTTGGCTCGTCCAGACCATTACAGGCCATCTGGTGCCCAGTACACACATATACACACACACACACACATTCACGCGCACATTCACAGGCACGCGCACCCTACACACACATACATACCAAAGTGTGTGCGGCGATATCCAGGCGGGCCGGCGTTCTTTTTGAATTACATGTTGACAGAGCAGAGACCTCTATCGGCAACAGAGGAATAGAAAATACACAGGATGAACCGAGTCCAGGGGGGCGAGGAACAGAGGCCAAGGAGGCAGAGGAAGGCGGGAGGGGTGGTGGAAGAGCAACAGGGAAGAGAGTGATTCTGTGGTCCGTTGCCTGGCAACCAAACAGTGTTCAGCGTGATGGGGGGTTAAAAAGGAAGCGGGGATGTGAGGAGGAAACAGATTGAAGAGGGTCTTCATGTGTCCACAGAGAGATGTCCAGTCACTCAGAGGACCAGATGACATTTGAACCTGCCACTGTCCCGGGCCGTCGGTTACGGGACAGTCCCAGCCAGGCCCTGTTTGTCACTAATTTGTCATTACTGATGTTGAGAAAATATCAGTGGCTTAGATTTACTAAAAACGTTTGTGGGTGCTACAGTGTTTAAAATGAGTACGAAGGCTTGTAATAGGTGCAATGCTAAGTTCCTGCACACATCATTTAGTAAATCAGGGTCTATGTGTGTATAAGCATGGACATGTATACACACTCACACACCATGGCAATAGTCAAAACATCCTTATTAAGACCAGAGAGTCCAGTCATTTCCTCAGACCAGAGCACTCAAATAGTGGAATATGCTGTATTAAAGATTTCCTGATTGCATTCTGATCGTACTATTTTGGATCTTAACTCAATTCACAGGATGACATAACTGTAGCTAAGCTATTGTTATTTTTTAAATTTAATATTTCTATAATAAACAAGTCAATCAATATATCAGTTGACACCCATTTGTAGACAGAGCGGAGACAAGTCGGTCTATTTTGGGTTGGTTCTCAGAGGTCTGAGAACACATAAATCTGGATTTGAGACTGAGAAGCAACTCAAGTACCACAGGCTTCACACACACACACACACACACACACACACACACACACACTCATAGACGCACGCACATATGCACATGCACATTTGAATGTACTAATCTAATAGGTCTGGTAATTGAGTTTTCTGTCTTTGTTTTGCCTGTGCGTCTGTTCAAAGAAAAGTTAGAGCACCATACGTAGATACATTTTGTCCACTTTCTCCCTGCTCCCTCTTTTTTTCCCCAGTTTGCTGTTCCTCACTCTCCCTCTGTCATTAGCTGCAGTATCCCTCCATTTCTCTCTCATAATGTTTCTTCTCCAGAGTAGAAAGGGAGGTGAGTCAGCAAGAGGCAGATGATTGGGGATGATAAGAAGAAAGGAAGCTGGATGGGAAAGCCAAAAAAAAAAAAAAAAAGAAATAGCTGTTTTACTTCATAGGGGTTTAGAGAACTCATTGTAATGTCATGGGGAATTATCGATGAATAAAGAAGAACTGTAGACCAGTGGGAAATGCACAAAAGGGAAGACTGGCGCCACTGCACAATAAAGAGGACATGTTCATTTGTAGTGGGACTCATGGTACTATTGTCACATGGAAGTGATGTGTCTGCCACGGTTCCTCTTTTATGTGAGATGGCAGCCATCACTAATGTATTTATGATCCACTTACTGCTACTGTCTGTCATTACTCATAGTTTGTCAGGTTCCTAATTTTGTACATTTCTCTCTCTCTCTCTATCTCTCTCTCTCTCTCTCCCTCTTAGCTGATCTCCAGTGATGCAGATGGGGCGATCCAGAGAGCAGGGCGCTTCAGGGTGGAGAATGGCTCGTCAGATGAGGTATGTATGCCAAACATTTGTACACACACATGCATGTCCGCACACATCCTTTTACTCCCATTGACACCAATTATTCTCTCACCCCCTTACCCACACTCATGAAGGTAAATTAAGATGCTGTAATTGTTATTATGTTAAATTCGGTATGAAACTCACCACTAAGACAGTTTGGGTATAAAATCCAATACAATCTAAACATTTTCTTTAACTTCTCTACCTTTATGAATGGCCATTGGCAGTTTACATTTCCCCTAGCCAATCAGATCGAGTGCCAGACACCGCAGCTCTGGCTTGCCTGGTAACAGTGACCATGTTTCCATGTCCTACATAATCCAACCACTGGCCGTATTTTAAATAAGCATTCAGATTAAGCTTATAAAACTACTCCATTCATATTCCCATTTACATGCTACGGATCATAGCTCGATTTAGCCCCAATCTGCATATGAGACCCCCTTTCATGACAGTCTTGGTGCCACATTGTACGTCCAAGTTTTCCTTGAGTATGCATACTTTGCGACCTTGGTATGTCCTTGTGGCTGTATTCTTGCAAATCTTGCAAAAAATGTTTTACAGCAGCATTCGGCGGTGCTGCATGTTAATCAGACATCTTTTATGCCACCTCAAAGAGCTGGGAGACACTGGGTGAGAGCGCGCAGTAACATCAAACAGGTTTGCAGGAGTTCACCACAATTCAGAACAAGACCCTGCGTCGTCAAGCGTTGAATTGCAGTACGTGTTGTAAACTGCCGCAAAAAACAATATGAAGTTATGGTGTGATTAAGGTGCATACATAGATGCCCTTCAATAACCGAACTAAAATCAGAGTACCTCACGTCTTAATCCAAGTAATATTTACTCCATCTTGTACCTCAATCAGAAAATGCTGTTTACATGGACACTTACTTCACGAATAATATAGAATAGAATATAGAATATTGCTGTCTATGTAAATGTATTTCTCTGTGTATCCTAACCTAATCTGTCTTGACATTAGAATCTGTTCTTTTTGAGGTTTCCTTTGTACCGTCTAACTTTGGGCAAAATTTTCTGATACTGTTGGAGTAGCTTCTCCATCAATGTAAAATTTTTTCATTAGACATTATGATGCTTCTTGATTTGCGCAGCCTTAGGGGAGATGGAGAGCATGAATAAAGCCCTTTTGTCTTTGTTATATTTTCAGTTGTTCCCATCGTTCCTCATTCATCATAGTTTCTTTTCGTGTCAGTTTCTAAAAAACTCAGTGAATACCATTTTGCCTGTTCATTGTGGGCCCATTCTTTTCATTTTCATTTCATTCAGCTACATCACCTCCACTCCAGCCTCTTGGATGTCCTTGCTTTTTTTTCTCATGTCTGATTTAAGATTTCATGTCACAAAAGATAAAATACCCTCTTCAAAAAGTTCAGTCTACCAGCTCTTAATTGATGACCTTCATAATACATCATGATAAAACTGACAACAGCAAAAAAAAAAAAAAGACCAACTCTAGCTCTCTGCGTCTGTTGGATCTGATGTTCTGCTCCATATTGTAAACAGTGTTGGACAGCTGCGTTGCGTAACAGTTTTGCACAGAGAAGATTGCAAGAACTCAAGCTGTGACCATTATGATGACAAGGTGGGATGTGTGTGTGTGTGTGTTTGTGTGTGTGTATGTGTATGTGTTTGCCTCTCAGACTACGGACTACACCCCGGGAACCTGGAGGAGAACCGATGTCCATCTGGAGAATCCGGAGTATCATACCAGATGGTTTTTTAAATACTTCCTGGGAAAAGGTCAGTGCTGCTCTGCTGCTCTCTGCTCAAAAGCAACACACGCACACACCGAGACCGAGGGAAATATCGGGAGGGTCTGCATGTTGGTTCAGACGTTGCGGCAACAAAAATGTCCTCTGAATTTCTTGCCTGGTCCGCATGACTTCTCTTATCTTCTGAAGTCAGCCTTGTCCTCATGCTGTACCACTCTTCATTCAAGGCCAAAACTTGTTAGCATCCAGCCATATCCCCACTGAGAGTCTCAACTACGCTGCTAATCCCGGCCACAGCCCAGGGAGGAAGCCAGTGGAGGACACACAACCTCGCCAGACCGAGCAAAGGCTTGCCACCCAGAGATAACACAATTAAGATCTGACTGCTGGCTTATGAAATGAGCATAGCGCAGCACTCTGCAGGCTAGCAGGAACCATTCACATGAGCAGATTCAGAGGCTGTTAAAAATGCATTAGACCTGGTCATCTGTTCATTCACCCTTCCGACCCTCATTACCTCATACTCAATAACTTCCCGCCTTTTCTCGCACTCTCTGTCGAGGCTGTGCAGCATGTTGTGCAGCAGAAGATCACTGGCCGGGTTACTTTACCTGATTCAAACCAGGACGATTTCCTTTAGCTGAGAGAAAGGCCACTGAGGGAAGAGGAGAAAGGAAAGATAGGTAGATTGATAACTGTCCACACTTGAAGATTGGGGAAGGGAATAAACATAGGGCTCTGTCTGTTCAACCATCCATCCATCTGTCCGTCCATCACGGGCATTTTCTGAGCCTCTGCTGGCCTATTTTGGACAAAACTTAGGGGGTTAATATATTTTGACGGTGGGGTCTGGCATTTTGCATATAAACCACCAGAGTGGCCCACCAAAGTGTTAATCCCAGGCCAGCAGGGCCCTAATCTTCACGCTATCTCATGCTATCTTGTCCGATGAGCCTTTGATGAACCTTTTGATCAACCTTTGGGACGTTATGTGATTTTGCACCAATGATATGATTTTGCACCAATATCAGGTATCCACAAAATGAAATTGATAAGTAAGAGTAGCCTTTATTGATCCCTGGAAGGAAAATTTCAGAGAGAGACACAGCAGCAGCATAAGTAGATGACAGAAATTACAGATTATTTTTTTCTGTGTTCCTTTATCCTATACAATTAGTATGTCCTATGCCCTACAAAATAAAGTAGAAGCCAAAATAAGCCCACCACAGCGCTACCAGCATGGCAAAAAGTCCCCAAGCTTAAAGCTGCAATGCCTCAGATACTGGTGCACATCACACACACAATAAAAAAAAACCCCAAAAAAACAGTTACACCCAGGGCAACTTGCACCAATCGTGGCGGGCGTAGCAGTTGACTTGTTGGGTCCTTTGCTGCATGTCATCCCCTCTCTTTGCCTTGTCTTTCCAGTCTCTCTCCACTTACATATAAAACAGAAATGTCCCCAAAAAATAAGCATTAAAAAAAAAAAAAGATTCAGAGAGAGGAAGTGAGAAAAGCCTCGTATCCGCAGACCGGGATCTAATCACACTGTGGCGTCATTAGTTCTAGTGTCTCTAGAAGCTGTTTGGACTGCAGCTCAGCCATCTGCGCTCCTCAGCCCGGCTGACGTTTGGCTGCAAGGTACAACATAAACGATTATTGACTCGAGGCCATTGATTCTAACTTGAGCATTTCCTTTGAAGCATTCCGTTTCAATAATACAGTAAGCTGCAGTAAGTCGGCATCTGTCTCACCTTAATTAGGTGAGAAATAACAATAAAACTGTGTTTGTCATTTTCCCTGTTCTCCTGCATTAGGCCTTAAAATAATCATTGATTGTAGAGGTTCAAAATGCACATTCTCTTCAGTTAGTGACATGCCTGTTCTGTGTGGCCGAGCATTACAGAATAGCAGACCTCTAATGGAGAATAAAGACAGCCAGGCAATGGGAAGGTATGGGGGAAAAGAACAAGAAATTGAGGGATAAAAGAAAGCAATAGATGTAGATAAAGGAAGGGATAACAATGCGGAGAGCAGAGTTCCTGTGTTTAATTGGGTTTGGAGGTCTGTTCAGCGTTGTGTCTGAAGATGTTACCCCTGTCAACCACAGAGAGAGAGACATGAATGTGCAACTCCGCCGCTGTGTCATCAGGAGATCTTTGTTTGTGTCTCACACAGGGAGAACGGAGAGCGTGGGGGGTAATGAAATGGAATGAAAAGAAATAATAATGAAAGTGAGAGTAGGACGGAGAAATAATGGCAGATAGAGAAGTCCATGTCAGAAAGGGAATGAAAGGGAGAGTGTTTAATACCTGAATGTTTCCATGGGAGCTCCACGAAGTAGGGAGAAAATGTTATCAGTCATCAAGAAAAAACTATTTAATGTCATGTATATGTGGACTAAAACAGTCTCTGTCTCAAATAAATGAAAGTACAATGTGTATTTGCCAGTGATGGAAATATTCTGATTGTGGTAATATCAGGTGGTGAATATCCTGTTTATCTATCTATCTATCTGTCTGTCTATATTATTTGGTATTTATTCTTTGTTTCCTTCAGTCCATCAGAACTATGTGGGCACAGACGCAGAGAAAAACCCCTTCTACCTGTCAGTGGTCCTGTCAGACCAGAACAACCAGAGGGTCCCTCAGTACCGAGCCATTCTTTGGAGAAAGACGGTGAGCGTATGATCTCTGGACCCGGTTACCTAGTGATGTCATGATACCAGAGTATTGGTAGTTGGTACCAGTACCAGAGAAAACCTGATTGGATACCACACCAAAACCAGGAATCCCATTCAACTCATATTCCTTTATTTAAAAACTTTGTCGAAACAAAACAAAAGGCATTTAAACATACAGGCTAAGGCTACATTAGAATAACAACACTGAGTTACAAAGTGAGGTATCAGGTGGTGGGGATGCTACTGATACAAAAACAAAACTAATATTTCTCATTTTCAAAATGTTTTGCCTTGGTACCTCAGTATCAGTTCTTGTCCATCCCCAGTGATGAGATCCCTGCATACTGAATGGTTTGCTTCACCATGTTGCACCAAGAAAAATACAAAGAAAAGACAAAACTGACTCTTCATCAGTGTCCAGGAACGATCCTACCACTGACGAGCCACACTTGTGTTTGTGTGTGTGTTTGTGTGTGTGTGTGTGTGTGTGTGTGTGTGTGTGTGTGGTGACTCATCGCAAAGACCCTAGCTACCTCAGGTCTAATTTTGGCCTCAAGCCTCATCTGAAATCTAATTAGGGTGTACCTTCACTGCCTGATCACATTGATTTGTCTTATCTCTGTTCGTCACCGTCTCACTGGTACAGGACATTGTCATTGAACGGGACAGCTTAGTTTGATTTGAACTGGTTTGCTTTGATTTGCCGCGGCCCTGCACAGTCATTCTGTGATTGACTGAAAAATGAACTGTGTATTGCTTTCTGTTAGCTTCTGGTTTTGGTACAAAATTCAAGATTAGTTTCTGAAAGAGTCACTCAGGGTTGTCATACACGAGGAAATCTGAAGGGCTTCCCCAGTCTTGGTTTGAAGAAGCAGGGAGGAACTCATCAGAATATATGTAGATTTAAAAAAAAAAAAAAAAAGATACTTTTGCTTGATTATCCCCTCTAATAGCTCGGGAAATCAATTTTGAGTCATAAAAATTGTTGTGAAGAAAAGTCCTCAAAGGAAAAAGATTGGACCCTGCTGTGTTCCAAGTTTTTAATCCCTGTCTGTGTCATTCCTGTTCCCTCAGGGCACTCTGAAGATCAGCCTCCCCTACAGCCCTACCAAAACACTATCAGTCAAGTCCATCCTAAGGTGAGAGCTGTTACCGGCAGCTAAACCTGCACACACACACACACACACACACACACACACACACACTTCTCACACACTGGCTGCATAATGGCCATGTATCAGAATCACTTTTATTCACTTTTTACAATAAATGTGCATGAATTACACTGTTGCCTGTGGTTACATAATGACTTAGAGAGTTTCACAGCACATATTGACATGTATTGTATATGTCAATAGTAGGACCTGAGAAACATTGCAAAGAGACAGATTATAGATCATACATGTCACTCTACATACTATATATGCACATATTATTATTACCTATACCTATTATTACCTTCAGCACCCTGTAGCCAATAGCGTTCCAACAGCATGGCAGTTGTAGCGAGTGACTAGTAGTGTTTTTGACCAGGGATATCACAAAAATATCACTAAATATCATTAAATGGTATGAAACCGCTCTCAATACCTGATTTGATACCACGGCAAAAGCAGAAACCCTATTCAACACACGCTCCTTTATTCAAAATCTTTGCATAAACATTAACAAGCAAACATTGATGAGCAAACAGAAGTGTTATGTATTTCATATTTTATAAACAAGGCGCAAAGAGTACTCTGAATTTTCTGGCATAATAACATACCTGTTAATATCTATTTAGTAGGCTACATTTGTTTTGTTGACAACAGACTTGTAACATCCCTACTTTGGACCGGTGACAGGATATAATGAGGAGCATAAAACAAACTGTGATCACTGGAGAATATAAATTCCTGAGGCTGAAAGGTGTCAGCCTGCAAACTCTGCAGGAGTATAAATGTCATGTGGCCCCATGAGAAATCCCCCGTATCAGGTCTCCCTCATTTCTCGGTGTAACCCTTCAGGTTATATCTCCTCCATCTCTCCTCTCTCCTTTCCAACACTATTACTAATCCCTCCGTCTCCCTTGTCTCCATTGCCACCTCCTCTCCTTCCCTTCCTCACCCGCCTCCTCTTCTTACTCCCAGTGCAATGAACCTGGACAGGTTTGAGAAAGGCCCCAGGGAGATCCTCAACCCAGAGATTCAGAAGGTGAGAATAATGATATAGCACCAGCCAATTCTTTATGAAATGTAGCACCGGGCTGTTTTGTGCCAGGTCATACCAGCACTGCACGTAACTTATATCTGCAGGCAGTGCAGTAAATAGCAGTCGAAATCCAGTCTGTCATCTTAACATGGAAAGCTGGTCAATGAGACTGATAACTGTTATGTCCTCTTCCCTCAGGACCTGCTGGTGTTGGAGGAGCAGGAGGTATGACAATTAGGCTTCATATGATATTGCTTACCCTAGGGGCTGCCGTACAGATGAGTTTTTGACTGTTGTTTGTAAAGACCCGGGGTTAGTTTTGTTAGAGTCAGAGTCAACAAATGTTCCAAATTTACAAAAGTGGTATCTTTTTCAATACCAGTTCACCAGTTTGCACTTACTAAACCAGAAAGCCACGCCACCCTCGCATAACAGCATGTCATACCAGAAATATTCATCAAAGTCTTCTCTTTTATTAATCTGGAAAAAGACAGTTAAAAAAGAAACTTGAAACTTCTACATTGTCTTGCATAAAAAGCATTCTCTGAATAGTAATACATGCCTGGCTACTGGTGTACTTTGCATCAGTATTCCTTCTTTATTAATCGACTAACTGGTGTTTTGAAATAGTGTAGTGAATGCAAGCCATATATTAATGTTGGGTAATTACTGTTTAGGTTTGTCTTTGTCTTTATTGTCTAAGTAGAGACCGATAATAGACCGTTTTCACAGCAGACATTTAGACATGAAATAGCATTTAAACACAGGTGTTACTAATGAGATTAATTAAGGTTCCATTCCATTTAAGTGTAGCCAAGTCTTTCCAGAGAGCCAGCATGAACAATAGCAGGACCCTGGCTCTGTTAGACCTAAATGGAACTGAACCTTCATTAATGTCATTAGTAACACCTGTGTTTACCTGCTATTTCATGTCAAAATGGCTGCTGTGAAAAAAGGTCTATAAGCCCTATAAAGTGTCAACCTCACCTGCATCCTCCTATCTTTTGTCTTATTGTACATTCTGCATTTGCATGTTTTTCATTTTGTGAAAATAATAAAGTGCAATCTAATTTAATGCATAAGAGGATTATATTTTGCCCCACTACTGCCACATTATACATCACAGAAATCTTTTTTAAATGCATGGATTATAAATTGTTTGATTTTGTTTTACTCATTTATAATTTTGCAGGGTTCTGTCAACTTCAAATTTGGTGTCCTGTATGCCAAAGACGGACAGCTCACAGACGATGAGATGTTTAGCAATGGTAAAATACACATTTCTTACTTTATTTGAATTCTGAATTCCTTACAGTAAGTACTACATAGAAAAAAACATCAATTAACCAGAACTCTTATGTTTGTTTTAGAGTCAGGGAGCGAGAGCTTCGATAAGTTTCTCAATTTGCTAGGTGATACCATTACACTGCAGGGATGGGCGGGCTACCGCGGAGGGCTGGACACCAAGAGTAAGAAACCCTGCATCCACTGAATTACATCATTTTAATCATGACTGTGTAGTAGAGCTCTTGGAAATGACTTCAACTCTTCATCTCCACATCTCTCTCACCTTCCCTTGTTGTCTCTGTCTCTGCAGACGACACTACAGGAATGAAGTCCATCTACACAGTGTATCAGGGACATGAGCTCATGTTTCACGTGTCCACCATGTTACCTTACTCCAAGGAGAACAAACAGCAGGTGTGCATGTGTGTATGTGTGTATGTATGACTTATTATTATTTCCGCTGGATTTCTCATTACTCAGTGATAGGTATTTCTATCACGTACGTCTGGCTCAGTGTGCAAATCATGCACGCTGAAAAATACAGGGAATAAATCAGACATAAAAACAAAGAAATTCAGCCCGGAATTAAAGGGGAAAGCTTTGTTGTCTTGAAAGGACCGAGTCTTATCTCTCCATCCTCTTTGGCTTTCTCTCACCCTTTCTGTCGTCCTCGCATCTCGCTACCTCCTCCTGTCTCGGTCCCGTCTCTTGATCAAATTGCTTACCTCTGGCCAAGTTAGATTCCTCTGGCTGTACTACAAAATATACACTCGCTCGTAGAGAAATAGCAGCAATTTTAAATGCTGTTTATTGACTGTGCTGGTCTTCCTTCCTCAGTCATTTGGCAGAGAAAAAAAGACTCCACTGACTTAACTTTACACAGACAGGAAGCTCAGTGTTGTGGCGCTCCACCTGGCTCAATGTGGTCAGTTTGTAGAGAGAAACAGAGGGCAAAAAAATGACTCAAAGATTTTTTTTTTTGCTTTACTGTAGAAATGCTTTGTGGAATTCCAATATTAGAGAGAATAATTTAACACACATTTGACACATAACTGGATTTCTC
>OMKZ01017159.1:30972-43463 GCA_900302535.1 Neoniphon sammara
AAAAAAAAAATTAATAAAATTAATAAATAAATAAAAATAAAATAAAAATACATAAATAAAAAAATAAAAATAAATAACTAAAATAAAATAAAAATAATAACTAAAATGAAATGTAAATAAATAAATATTCTGCCTATGGGTAATGAAAACACTCTCTGCTCATAAGCCTTTTTAGGATAAACAGCACTGATTAACTGTAAAAGCGGAGCCTGCCGCGCATGACTCATTGCGTACTTGTTAGGCAGCTGGTTACTGAGTGGCGTTCGCTCTCATCATTGTCCGTCTCTCTGCTCCGTCCTCCCTGCCAGGTGGAGAGGAAGAGACACATTGGAAATGACATTGTTACCATAGTATTCCAGGAAGGGGACGACGCCTCTCCGTCCTTCAAACCCTCCATGATCCGGTCCCACTTCACCCGTATCCTTCACGTGGAAAGTGACTGTCAGAGTGGCAATTAGTGACAAAACAGTGACAAACGGAAAGCAGACCTGAATACTAATACTTGTTTCTTACAACCTTGAAACCATATAGACTGTGTTATTTGACTTTGAAAGTGCCTGTTTGTATATGAAGTATTGTTGTGGCTGTTTCCTTTACTTCACTCCCAGATATTTTTGCATTAGTTAGGTATAATAGCCAGAATGACAGTTACAGGTGAGTGGCTTGGCTTAATACAATGGTATGTTTTTAGGTACATACTACTTCCTGTTCCTCACTTGTGGCTGAAGTTGCCTTTTCTTTCATTCCCTTCCACATCAGATCTACCTCTTCTGTTACCTTTTTTTTTCTAGCTTTGATACACTCTTAATTTATCTGGTTATTTGTCTCTTGTTTATTCTGGCTCTGCCATGGTGTCCTATGTTTAGTGTGTTTTTGGCTTTGTGTCGCACTTGGATCAGCTCCTGTTGTTTTCAAATGTGCTTTATAAATGGATTTCGCTTGACTGTGATCTACCACACACTCAAGTGGGAGAGCTGTTATATTTCTGCTGTCTGTCTCAGGTTGAAGATATTTTCCGAGGAGAGCGTTCCGCTGTTTGGACCGCCTCTCCCGTCTCCACCTGTGTTTACTGACCACCAAGAATTCAGGGACTTTTTGTTAGTCAAACGTAAGCACAGAAAAAAAGAACAAAAAAAAACTGGAATGCGAGTACAAATATGGAATACAAATACAGAAACTTCATTGTCTACAATGTAGAAATATGTCTTTGTCATTATAGATATAACAAATGGAAAAATGTCTTCTCAAGGAATCCAAGCAATCCTATCATATCTGTTCTTTCTAACCTCACATGTCTTGGTCCCCTGCAGTAATCAATGGAGAGAAAGCCACACTGGAGACCCCGACGTTTGCCCAGAAGCGCCAGCGGACTCTTGACATGCTGATCCGCTCGCTGTACCAAGACCTCATGCCTGACCTGCACAAGGTACAGCTGCCCCACGAAGCCTGGATTCAGTCTCACCCTAGGCTAACCCTGACTAAACCTCCTCTGTGCAGTCTAATCTAGCCTTCTTGGATGAACATTTTACTTTCTGGCCTAGTTTGGTCTGCTCTTCTCCAAACTCTTGTTGTCTCTCCAGCCACTGGCAGCGAGTGTAGCTGCTGCTCTGTGGCGCTCTGCTCTGTTCCACTGCAGCCCCGACTCTGCCTCTGCATACTGCATCACACCGACTGGATACTGCTGCAATGCTGTCTTTCTCAGGAGGGCTCTCTCTCTCTCCTCACATCTCTTTTGTTCATATTTCACTTATTTTTTCCCTCCTTCCACTGTTGCTGCTCACACTCAGTTCTCACTATGCTGCACTGCTGCTGTCCTAACCCCATCAGGGTCAGCATCTGAGACCCTCTTCTGCTTTCTTTTTCTCTGTGTGTGTGTGTCTGTGTGTATGTGTGTGTGTGTGTGTGTCTGCCACATTTTGCGTGTTGGTGTTCCATGTGTAGGTTCCCTTTTCTCCCCAGAACATGTTAAACCGACGCTCTTTCAGCGATGTGCTCCCTGAGTCTCCCAAGTCGGCACGCAAGAAGGAGGAGGCGCGGCAGGCCGAGTTTGTGAGAATAGGGCAGGTAATGTGGTCGCAAACACACACACACACACATACACATATGATCATCAAAGGACCAGATGTGTACAGTGATCCATCAAACAAAACGTGTGTACATACAGCACATAGAACTAGAGAGAACAGTTTTTATGTTTTTATGTCCAAACCCAAGACTACACACACACATTCACAAGAAGAAACCAAGTGAAAGTGGCTAAGTTAAGACCAACTGCGGCCCCGGCTGTTAACGTACACATATATAATGTCAAAAAATAAAATACATTCACTAAACTTAAAATTTGATCAGCCAAAAATGCACAAAGTCTGATCCAAGCTCAGTGTCTTTATGGGAAAATGTCCAAATATTGGGCCGGGTTGCAGACCTCTGTATAGAACCCTGGAAACACACACACACACACACACACACACACACACACACACACGCATACGTATGTACACAGATGCACATGGCTATGATGAGGGAGTCAGTATACTAGACCACCAAACATCAGATCAAGACCTGAAGAAGATCTGATCAAACCTCTAGGATAACATAAATAACTAGATCTTTGCTACTCTGGATTTATTTTGTACACAAGGACATGGTGGACAACAGCGCTACATTAGTGTGTGTTCATTTCTAAAAGTGTGTCTGTCGTATATTGCTCATTTCTGATCAGCAGCGGTAGTTCCATTATTTTTATAAAAGGCAAGGAAGCAGCTCCACAAAAGCGTCTACTTGTCGCCGGCTGGTTGTAAAATGTCCTTGACTTAAATTCACTACAGCTGAAGAAATCTGCCCTGTTTTTATACAGCTTCTGTTTCATCACTTTTTATCATTTAACAGCTTTGACATTGATGTTGTTGCCTCTTTTTTTTTTTTTTCCTTTCTTAAATGCTGAGATCTGTGACAGATATCTGACCGAGGTGGAACCGATCTCGACAAGCGGACTGGAGGAGTCCAACAGTAAAACAAAAAGCGTCGTAGTAAATGAGCTGAATTGTGACAAAATTCACTCAAAATACGGAGTGCACAAACATCACTGTGCATTCCCATGCCGTGTTATAAAAATCCACGTAACAAGGCAGTCTGGAAATAGTTGAATCAGAACCATGGACAGTGAACCGGCTTAGCAATAGTATGCTACAAAATCAACCATTTATATAAAAAGACATGTCTAATAAAAAGCCTTAGGTGGATGAGTGGGATAAAAATGGTTACTGGTGTGAAAACATGAAAGTATTATCTACATAATATCTTAAATTATATCCCATTGTGTATGAACACAGCTATGCTTGACCAAACAAAAATGGCTACCCAATAAATCATCAGGTCTACTTTTCACATATTAATCTTTTTCTTTCAAATGAAAAAGGGCAGGTTAGGAGGGCAGGAGGGGGGTCAGAAATTCCCGTCTCTTGTTGAATGGACATTTGTGTCTCCGATGTTTCCCTGACATCAGTAAACTACTGAGAGTCATTCTTTGTGTCAACCGCTGTCTATGGTGCTGAACCTAGACAGTCTGTCAGAGTTTTTGGAAAAAGTTTATTTCATATTTGCCACAAGACATTGGCTTTTTTTGACTGCCTTCCTCCTTGGTGGAAGGTGTGATATCCATCATTGTTGCAAAAATATTCTGCCTTCACTGGGCCAATCTAAAGCAGTCTGTGGGGAAAAAAATCTCCCCAGTGTCTTGGGAAACCATCAGAATATCGTTGAATTGATAGTGCAATGTTAGTTAGATGAAAAAAAAAAGAAATCTGAATTTTGAGTGGTGATAAATGATAATTCAACAGAGAAATTACCTGTTTGGACCCATAGCAGTATTGTCAATGTTATGTACATTTTAAAGGATAATTATTGTCTTATTTTGGCCAAAAAATGGAAAATAATTTATTTTGTCTGAATTTTAATTCAATTTTAACACTTACAGCTGGAGCCAGAAGAGCTGATTGGTCAGTATTGCTTAGGCAACAAGTCAGTTAACGAGCACTGTGATGTTTAGATTGGAAAATAAACCATTTTGACACACTCATAAGCTCATTCATTTCTCCCTTACCTATATGGAGTCCAGGACATTACCATGACACAGCAGTAATTTCACTCCTAAGGACAAGGCTAGGTAACATTGCTGTTGTTGTCAGTTTGAAACTATTCTGATGGTTTCCTAAGACAACAGGGAGAAACTGTCTAGCCACTGTTTGCTTCTGAATGACCAAGAAACAATCAATACACAGAACATATCACACAGATAGCACATAGATGTTGAATCCCAAATTGTTTTTTCCAGTCCCACTAGCTTCACGCACACTATCACATTATTGTAATCCAAAATAAACCAGGTAATCTTCATACCGGGTCCGTGGCCAGAAATGCACAGCCAGCAACCTGAGGTATGACAAGTTGATAAAAGAGGGTAATGCAGTCCAAGCTTAGAAATATATCAAAAATAAAAATCATTCTTGGATTGCTTGGCTACATTTCAGGCTTTTTAACCCCATATGAGCCAAAATGTAGCCAGAGATCCTCGAGCAGCTGTGAACTGGTCCTTCCTCAGTCTAGTCTGAAAACAAAAGGTGATTTTGCTTTTCCTCTGCACAGTGGAACGTTACTTAGGCTAGGAGTCAGCGTCTTCTTTTAAATCACCTCTCCAGACACGCTATATAGACTTGCTTTTAAGTAATTGCTTCCTTGTTGCTTGTTGCCTGTTGTTCTCTGTTGCCGTTTGTGTTTTATGCCTTATTTATCTCACTATCTGTAAAACACTTCACCACCAAGCCCAGGCAGCTACACCCTGTGCTGTGAAGCATGAAAACAAAGAAAAGTAGACCTGTTGATTTATTGGCTAGACAGTTTTGTTGGGCCAAGCCTAGGCCTATGACTTGAATTAAAGTGAACTGCTGTGTTCATAGTCACTGTGATAAAATGATTAAATTTTACTTATTTTTACATCCACCCACCTAAGGATTAAGATGCTTAAAGGTCTGAAGTATTTTTATAAAGATGTTTTATTATGGATAGCAACTATGCTGCTCTGGAGCCTTTCTGTCTTTTGTTATCTCATGTATAATTGTGTTGCAGAATAAGCTGATTACTTCCAAATCTGTGTGCTGCCCATGGTTCAACTGTTTCCAGACTCCCTGTTAATGTTGATATGTTAATGAAAATAACCTAATTTGTAGATTGGATGGGGAATTGTTAACCTCTTCTGGTGTAAATTTTATCTCAGATCAACCCTGCGCAACCAGTATCATCCTCCAGAATTCAAAAAGTTAGTTTAAAATTAGTTAAATGTCAAAATGCATGTGTACATACAACAAACTCAATCCCCTAATTCCCTCACAGGTGTTCTCACTGGAAAAAGTTGGCCCACTCGCTTTAATCTCAGCCGAACAAATGGCAGCTTCTGTCTTCGCCATTGATTTAGCCTGGGTATGGCTAATTCATCAGGCAGGCTGTTAAATCTGCAAATGTTACTGAGGAGAAAACTATCAATGAGGCAACATCCTCTAATGTGTAAATGCCTGAATGTGTCAAGCGTAGTTTTGACACTCCAGGTAGGCGTCTCAGGCTCTGGCTTTCTAGGGTTTAGGCCACCCATGAAACAAATGAAAAGCCAAGCAATACACACGTCACAAGTCATATCATACAGGGATTTAAAGTGAGTGAGGAAAGTGAGTTTGCTATGTGTTACAGCTGTGGGTATATGCTTTTCTAGGCTCTCAAGCTGAAGACCATAGTGAGAGGAGATGCCCCCACCAGTCTTGTTACCACTGGCCTCTGTAGAAAAGAGGTGAGAGCAACATCTTCATCTTCATGTCAGATCCTCTTCTCCACTAAAGGGAGCTTTGATGTTAATTCCTGTGGTAATATTGTGCCAAAGCAAGTCGATCATAACTCCAGTATGTGTCTTCCTGCACGTCCGTATATGCTGTGTATCCGTGTGTGCTGCAGCCATGGGAGTCCCAGCCATTTTGCAGCACGTTCCCCTACGAGATGGTGTGCGCTGACTCCTGGGGTCAGTCTCTGCTGGTCGCCACCGACGCTGCGGGGGTCATGCTCTTAGACGGTGAGGTCACGCTCATCGATAACACCCTCTGTCCCCTCTCTCCCTCCTCTAAAATAAGACGGCAGCCATCCATTCATAGCTGTCGATACTGCAGCCAGCAGAACGCCAAGGTTACCGACTAACATGTTGATGATGATGATGTTTTTGTTGTCCATGTTGCAGGCACTGATCCAACTTTGTCCAACGCTGGTGAGTGCCAGACAATCAATCTTCCATGTGCATGCTTGGCTGCATGTTGGTTTTGCACTATTTTGTCCAAGTCTTTGGCATTATGGCAAACAATTCAGCGTGGAAGCTTTTAATTTTAACAAATTTTAACTGATGTTTGTGTTGTGCTTCAGAGACGCAGACGCTGCCCCCGGTGCAGGTGTTTGACAAAACCATGGTGGTGAAACAGATGCACGTTCTCGAGCCTCAGGACCTCCTTATCACCAGGGCTGACAAAGGTAGGCCTGGATCTTTTTCCACTATTTCCCCCTCTTTCTCTCATTGAATCTGTCTTCTCTCTCTCTCTTTCTCTGTCTGTCTTGTCGAGCACTTACTCATCCTCTCCGTCTCCATCGCTCCGGTGAACACATTGATCTCTCTTTGTGATCTGAGGAAGCTGACCTATAGAGAACCAATCCCTGTGGGGGTTGTGTGTGCATGTGTGTATTTGTGTTGTGTCCATGTGAGTGTGTCTGTGTCCATTTGTCCTGCAGGACCGGATTGACCTATTGAATGAACTTCCTGCTGTTTTAGTGTGGGAGGGGAGTGGGCAGAGTGCAGACAGATCAAAAGCAAACATACAGACTTAAACTAACCATACAACATCTGTGGTATACACCAAAACTCTGTATGTAACAATAACAAACCAAAAAAATACTTCCAATTAATTACACTGCAAATGATTAGCCATTCCCAATATTGTCAAACAGCGTTAACGGGGTTATGACAGTGATTATGTGACGGTAGCATTAACATTTGTCACAATTGTGCGTGGGCTTTTATAAATCCCCCAAGAGCACACCGACATTTTTTCTCACTGTTGCCTCAAGAAGCCTTCTGGTAGCGCTCTTGCTGTATGGCAGCATCGTGCAGCTGTGGGCGGATACTAAGAAGAGACAGCGAATTAAGAGTAACCATGCAAAACACGGCTCATTTTATTTCGGTTCCAGGGAAGGACGCTCGGCTGTATGTGTTCAGGCTCAGCACGCTGAAGAGAGGCCTGGAGGAGAGGCAGCTCGTCCGAAGCAAGTGTGACAGCCGGGAGAATAAACTGGAGAAAACTAAAGGTAGGGCAAATACGCATGCAAGCACACGCGGTTCACATTATCACACACACTCTGCCTTTAACGCGGCCCTGGTGCGATGCCAGCTGTCTGTGGTGGGGCTCGTCCTGCTTAAAGCCACATGCATTGATCTGCGGCTTGGTGCCAGTGGAAATGGCCCGCCTCACCTACAATACAGCACATGTCCGATAATGCTGCTGTCCCGCTCTCACTGTATGTCTGCACCCTGCTCTGTCCCTTTGTCCTAGGCTGTCATCTGTACTCTATAAACACCCACCATGGCTCAGAGCTGAGGATAGTGGCAGCCATCAGGAACAAACTCCTCCTCATCACCAGGAAACAGCCGCGCCTCGAAGGCTTCAGCGCCATCGCCACAGGAGCCGACTCGCCAGTGGAGGAGTTTCAGTACATACGGGTACTGCAAACTGAATAGATGAGTCAAAGAGTAAATGAGGGAAATGTGAATTCATTGTTACAGCTGTCTCACATCAAAGGACGATGTGAGGTGTGGGAGTCTCTTTCTTTTTTGCTTCTGTATTTGTAAAGGGGCAATGCACATTAATCAACACTTAAGCAGAGATGGAGTTCGCCAAAACAGGTTCATTTTCATCCACGGTCCCTGGCTCAAATTTTAAAAGGCAGTGCCTGTAAAATAAAGCTAATCAACTTGGTCCAGAACTTTCTTGAATCAAGTGTCTTTTTCTTGATGCTAGTGGGCCAATCTGTCTTTTTGAAAAAAAAAAATGTAATTTTTTTTAAAGCAAGTGCAACTGTATCAGAAGCAAGTAGAATTATCTCATCCCACTGGCAGATTTTATTTCACTGTTTTTAAGAATATTGTAAGACGGAATGCAAGACTAAATTACTTAAAATGGAGATTTGGAGTGTATACAGTTTTTACAGTGTACATACATTTACCTATCCTACAGCTGTTTTGCTAACTGGCTTGACACACACAGACATACATAAAAACTTATCCACCTGTCTGAATATCTCTATACATATATATATGAGGACCAAAGCCAATCTGTGTGTGTGCACTGACATTACTGTGTACCATCCATCCCATAGGAGATCTGTCTGTGTGACCCGCCAGTGGTGATGGCACTGGTGGACGGGCCAACGGGGGAAAATGACAATATGATCTGTGTGGCATACAAGCATCAGTTTGACCTGATCAATGAGAGCACTGGAGATGCCTACCGGCTACATCATGTAGACGCTAACAGGGTGAGGCACATCATGCACATACGTACACATTTACTAACCCCCTTTTCCCGTGCTTTTTTTCCCCATTTGCTTCCATTTGGTATCTATTTAAGCTGAACAGACCTGAGAGCTCCAAGTGGCCCAGTTGGTTGCTGTATTTACCTTCTTATTACTACGCTGCTTTGTTGAATCAACAGTCTCATTCACAGCCACCGCTTGGGGAGGAGCGGGAGTTGAAATGATGGGGAGGCTGGAGGATGAACAGCTGTTCCAATAAACACTCTTATTCCTGCTCTGGCCACATCTCCTTTGAAAAAATGTTCTAACAGGCATAAATAATAGGCTGAAATAGAAATAAATCTAAAAAAAAAACGGTTAAATATTTTAAATGGTAAGTGTGGCTTGGATGTTATGTGACATGTAATTTGTTAAAATGGTCATGCCGAAGGATTCTCCTAAACTGAGCTCTCTTTGCCTGCAGGTAAACTTTGTAGCAGCCATTGATGTGTATGAAGATGGGGAGGCCGGTCTGCTGCTGTGTTACAACTGTGAGCCTCGCTCTCCGTCTCCGACTCTTTCAGATGTTGCTATTTGATTTGTGTCCCTGTCTCTAGCATCAAATCTGAGCTTTTCTCTGCCACTGAATCTTTGTGGATTGAGCATCAAGCCACAGACGGCACCAGAATAATAAGGGTCAGAGTTGCAGTTTAGAAATGCAGAAAACATCCATGCTAGGCTTTGTGGTGTCTGTTTTCTGTCTGGCTATTAGGACAAACAGTTCTCAAATTTCATTGAGCTTGAAATAAAATGCTCTCAGTTCTTGTGCAACAAAACCTACTCCCAAAAAGAGCAGCACTAAACATGAGAAAACAATGTAAGCGTTTAACTTCAAAGTAAAGCGTGTCCTCTGTGTCCCTGTGCAGACATTTGCTACTATAAGAAAGTCTGTCCGTTCAACGGCTCCACCCCGATGATCCAGTCCAACACCTCCGACTTCCACTTCAGCTGGAACCAGATGCCCAATGCTATCGGTAGGTTACCACAGCAACAATGGGCCCCACCCTGCCCATGCTGCTGGCCTGGCCTGAGCCAGCTGTCTCCATGGTAACGCCAAGGGTAGCCACAGGCAGCCATCGGACTAATGTGCTTGTTTGTGAGTGTGACTGTGTGGCTTGTGTGTGTATGCATCTGTGTGGCCGTGCTTGTGTATTTTATTGCTTACGCAGAGGATAATGAAAGCAAAACACAAATTGCCATCTTAGAATCAAAACCTCTTGGATACAGCTTGCTGCCCTGTGTTGTCGCTGTGCATCCTGTAATGTGCAGGATGAGAGAGTCACAGATGTGAGGTGCATTGCTGTTATTGTATGTTCTTGTTGTTTTTGCAGTGTGTGCATTTCCTTATATTCTGGCCTTCACAACGGACTCCATTGAGATCCGACTGGTCGTCAACGGCAACCTGGTGTACACAGCAGTGGTCCCAGAGCTGCAGCTCACCGCCTCACGGGTCAGTATGATTGACAGCCACTGTGAGCACTAATACAGTAACCAATATTATGTTTATGCACTTTTTTTTCCCCCATTATTTTTTCCATTCTGGCAAGAAGACTTTCAGAAAAGTGCAACAGGGCCCCAGTCTGCCATACAGAAGTAGCTTTCTCAGCTCTCTCATTGCAATCAATCTTTATTACCCCAGTGGGAAATATGGCTGGCAATCAGCTCGGCTGCACAGTAGCAATAATATACTCATAATCCATACACAAAGATAATTTAAAATAGACAACAGTGCACCTGGAATACACCAAATACTTTCTCTTCTCATCTCCTCAATATGGTTTTCTCTCTTGTCTTTTTCTCTCTCTGTTTCTACTCTGTTCTCCCCTCCATCTTTCACCTTCTCCATCTTGCTTCAATCTCTTGTGTTCCACCCCAGTCGGACATCTATTTTGTTTCGTCGGCTCCAGTGAGCTCGGCCTCCAACTGCAGCTCCAGAGACACCAGTTCCCAGAGTTCTCCTCAGACGCCCACCGGCTATGAGATGCCCGTGTTTCCTTCACCGCTCGGTGATGGTAAGCCCGCGTTGTAAATGTACCCAGGGGGTGCTGATATTTGAATGAAAGTACAGCCGTGCAGCTTCACGTTTTCAAATGTTAGTGTTGCCTACAGACCTGTTTGACTTTGTATCTTGGCCCAGATCTAGAACTCTATTTGCATACACTTCTCCCAGCAACATGGTCCGTTGAAACTGCAGCCATTTTCCTCCAGGATCAAGGCAACAAATAAGACCATGTTCAAACTAAGCCAAATAAATTTGAAAACATACCTTTTTCTCTCAGTTTTGGCCTTCTGTCCACATGTTTTCCCCCCACGAAAAAGGGGCTTTTTGAAAATGCTGTCCAAAGTGTGGCATTGCAGTGTGGCAGGGGAAAATGGAGCTCTTTGAAAATGCTGATAAAAGATTGTCATGTGATCTAGGCCATAGTCTAGCATGCTCGATAGGGGAATTAAAGAGTTTTGTGGACAGTGTGGACAGCGTGCTTTTTGGAAAGTGGTCTAGAAATGCTAGTGTGGATGGAACACCAAAACGGCGTTTTCAGATTTACCCGGCTTAGTGTGGACGTGGCCTAAGCATCCTCAGAGGCGGGGCTGCTTTCAAGGATGATTGAGGATCAAATTTTTCATCCTGCATTGTGTCACCATTTGGAGTCAGGAGGAACCTCTTCCCCTAGTTCCTCTAGACTGATACCACTTTCTGAAATTGGGCATGAGAATGGGCCATGCTGGGGGTGGAGAATTAGTAGTTAATTTTGTCATTCAGCCAACAGACTGATGGATGAAGGTGAGGGCAACTCCTCAGTGAGTCTGTTTGAGACTGACTTCTGTCTGTAAGGATGTCATCATCGGACACATCTATGCAATTCTAATGGCTGCAGTGAAGGACAAAGCAGGAGGAAAACATGTAGTCCTCTAAATAAAATGTCCTCCTATTAGTCACTGGGTGTGTAGCTCCTGCTGCGCCATCAGCGCTGCCTTGTCTTCCTCAGGGGAGCTGATATTTACAGGTTCCATTAAGGCTAACAGCCTAGAAGTTTGGGCTGTTGCTGCAGCAATTAGCTGAGGATGGGCTTTATGCTTTTAGGCTGGTCGGGGCAATCATTTCTTTGGATTGGATTCTCCTTTTCTCTTGTTCCTGTTTATCTCTTCATGGAGGTGTATTAGAGCTCTGAGCCACATGATCCTGTAGAGCGGGAACTGCTTGATCTAATGGAGAAGCTAGAGTTATACCACTGTTTTGTGTGTGTGTGTGTGTGTGTGTGTGTGTGTGTGTGTGTGTGTGTTTGCCTGCATGTGTATATGGTGTGTTCGTTTTTGTATAATCCTCTTCTTCGTCCCTGGTTCAGATTCTATACGGATCCCCTATGGTACCAAGCTTTCCCTGTACATGTCTAAGGATGCCGAAGGTACTGCAGGAGTCTCCCACAACTCCTCAACTCATGAATATGCTCATATGCTGCCCCACTAACATGCACGTGCTCCCAGAGTGTATCACCCTTTCTGTTCCAAGGCGGCATGTTGACTTGAACGTTGGTTGAATGTTAAGTGAACATTATGTCTTCCCCATCCCCCTTCTGTCATACCAGCTAAACTGATAGAGTGAAAGAAAAAGGTGATATGCAGAGGAAAGAATAAAAGCGAGGAGACACATCGATTTCGGAAGAGAGTATTAAAATTGCAGGGGAGAGGAGGAGATGCAGGAAAGGCACGCATGAGAGAGGGAGCATGTGTGCGAGGTTGAGAGCGAAGCGGGGAGAGGGAGCAAGAGAAAGAGGGGAAGGAGAAGACACGTCTGCCGCAGCATGATTTACAGATTGCACTGTCGCCATGGAGACTTTTGTCAG
>OMKZ01017161.1:0-25171 GCA_900302535.1 Neoniphon sammara
GGAGGGCATGGGGATGATTGTACGATGAAATTAAAATCAGTTAAGTAAGCTGGCGCGAGGACATGTGGAGTCTTATATATTAATGAAAGGACCTTAAAATCTGCCCTGGGATGGACAGGAAGCCAGTGATGGGAGGACAGGACAGGCGTAATGTGGTTGAACTTCCTCATTCTGGTCAAGGATTCTGGACAAGCTGGAGACTTTTAGTATTACAGGCAGGCAGAACAGAGTACAGAACAGTACAGGAATCAGTAAGAGACGTGACAAACGCATCTGCATCTGTCATAGTTAACATGGGACCAATTTTAGCAAAGTGGAAAAATGCTATTTTGGTTACATTTGTTCAGTCTAGAAAGAGATTGGGATCAAAAGTCACACCAAGATTTTTAACTGTAGATTTCTGAGAAGTTACGCAGTGGTCAAAGTTCAGTGTGAGGTCATTAAAATTGGGGATTTTTTTCTGAGAAACTAATGACTAACGTTTCAGTTGTGCTTGCATTAAGCATCAGGAAGTTGGATGACGTCCAGCTTTCCATAGCACAACGTTGCCCAACTTGTAACCAACTTGCCCTTTCAGTGACAAGATGACAGACTCAAAAATCAGGTTCATCATTTATTCTGGTGCTTCATGCTAACAGGTGGTTAGCAGGTGATTAGCATTATCCAAAGTAAGAAAACAGATCATTTCACCATAAAAAAACACTTATGAATGGCAGCTATTATGTGGCCTTTATAAGCTAGGACTATTTTTGAGCAACCACATACTCCATTCACCATTACCATTTAGCTTTAGAGATGCTTGGTATCACTCAACACAGTGTACGCTAAAATGCTAGCAACGATCTAGCGGGGACATGAGGATGATTTTGTTGTCTTCACTCTTATAAGGAAGTTAACCAATGGGACAGTCTCCCAAATATTTGGATTTAATTAGCAGAGTTTATTGGCTGCCCTTCACTATTGGGAATTGCACATCTGTGTATAGGTTTCCTGCCTGTTGCTCTAGTTGAATCAACGATGTCGTCTGCCCCTCAGGTTTGGCCCTCGGTTCCCCAGCATGTCCGACGCCTACGACCGTGACCTGGTGAAGCTGGCGCAGAAAGCGGGAGCAGAGCTGGGATTCGGCAAGTTCATGCGTGAGGGAGTGTACAGCGTGGTGGCAGGTCCCTCCTTCGAAACCATCGCCGAGTGTCGATTGCTGAAGAATCTAGGGGCCGATGCTGTTGGTGAGTTTGGACACAGTCTGTCACACACACACACACACACACACACACACACATGGACACACACAAGCACAAGGGGTCCAGTCCAGTTAAGCTGTATAACACGCAGGTGGAAGTGTAATAATGAGTCACAGAACTGGTCTGTTAGCCAGTTATTAAAACCTCAACTTAGGCAACAAATACAAGTTTCATAGTTCACACCCAGTGTTGGGTTATAGTCAAAAGTATTGTTACCTTAACTTATTAATTCCATTAAAGAGGATCTACATAAATTACAAAGTTATTTTTTATTAAAAGTAACTTGTTAAGAGTACGTTTTTGTTACTTACCTTGTAGTTTTGCTTCAAAGAAATGCCATAGCAACATGACTTGTGCTGTCAGGTGTGTTGTCCACTGTTTTTCTAAGAATCAATGCAGGACCGGTGCTTGTTTTTCAATAAGATGTTCTCCTCTTCCCTGTATTAGGGATGAGCACGGTGCACGAGGTGATCGTGGCCCGCCACTCTGGGATGCGGTGCTTTGGCCTGTCGCTGATCACCAACATGGTGGTGACGGACTATGACAGCAAGCAAAAGGCCAACCACGAGGAAGTCCTGGAGACCGGCAGGAGGCAGGCCGCGCTGCTGGAGAAGCTGGTGTCACTACTGGTGTCTCGACTGTAGCACAACAGCAGCAGCAGCCTCTGATCTGAGCTGCGTGTCTCTGATCAGCCATTTTGTTATATTACACAGCATGGTGCACTTTGCCTTACGCTCTCATAATTAATCCCAGATCAGCTTCCTGCTGTGTGCGCCTTTACAGCAGGAGGATATTTAGGAACGTTATCAATGCAAATCTCTGCGATGTTTAAACAGCAAAGACTAAGTTTATGACGAGATCAGCTCGTTTCTTAGTCTCATTTTATCCAGGAACTATTACTCTGCATCTAATCTTAATAACCAGGAAATCAGCCAACTTTTCTATATGCATTATTCTCAGCAAAGTCTGCATTTTTTATCAATAGCTGTCGTTCAGTTTTATAAATAAATGCCTAATTTAGTGCAGTGTCTACTTTAGCAACAAATTGTGACTGTGTATGTACAGCACAGGTGTTGTGTTTCAGTGAAACACACATCCCATTTTCTTTTCTAACTTAATGATTTTTAACATAAAAATAATGAATTCTATTTATTTCTTCCTTTCTTTTACATTCCCTGACAGTCCATGACTTTATAAGAGATATTTGCATTTTTTTTAATGCAGAGGACCAAGTTATAATTCAGGAGTCGTGGTATTATGGTTAAAAGGACGTGAAATTAATAATTTCGTAATGTTTAACAGAGGTGTTATATGTTCTAAAATATTTATACTAAATATGTAGGTGGTAAAACTTAATGAATGTAAAAGTGTGTGGAGTTTTTAATGGGCAGAGTAAGAGAGTAAAGGGCTGGCATTATATCTGAGGTGGGGCAGTAATTGCCCTTATAGGTAAAGGTAAATTAACACAGACATTCCAAATTCACCATCAAAGTATGTATGTTTGGTCAAAATCTTCCCATCAACATGTCACCACTGTAAAATAAAACAATGGACAGGGTTTCTACTTTTCATGTATGCTTTTGGAAATACTGTTGCGCATTTTTGTTCTTTCATTCTGTGGTGCAATAGCACTACTTTTGCAATAAAAATTTCAGCCTTACTTTGGTGTGCTGCCATTTTTAGAGTTTCAAAATGTCCCACAGTAAACTGACAGAGGGCACAGTCTCCCTCTTATACTCCCAGTGTCTGGTTATACATATGGATAGAGCAATAGTCATAGTGATAGCATAGTAAGAGCAAGGGCATTTTTCTCATCTAGAAAAAGCGAGAACCACACTCTTTACTCAGAACACAACAGGTGTGTCTCATTTGCAGAAGACTTTCTATTTTTATTTTATTTATTTATTTGTTTTTTTGAAATATGGCTGCTTAGGGCTGCTTCATTACAGCAGAAAGCATACAGGGCACATCCTGGTCAGGTTCCTCGATTTGGTGGAATTTAAAGGACACATCGGGTGGTTGTAGGATATCCCATAAGACCATGTGGTGAGCCAAAAACTGGTCATACTGTACCATAACATAGCTGCCATCCTACAAAAGTAAGCTAACTCAGTGTTAGCTAGCTAACTGCAAGGTAACTGTTGTTACATTACGTTTAATGTTCTGGTTTTGCAAGAGGCTTGATTGCCATGGAAACCAGCAACACCAGAACTCTTTGATAGTCATGTGACATTTTCTTGTTAGGTTGATGAAATTCATGCAACTTTTTGGACAAAACAGGTTCTGTTAAGGAAAGTTCCTCATCAGTCACCAAGGTGACTGGAGGCTTCCTTGCAAATGAAATAAACCCAACATCTCCTCTGGCTGCATTGAATTCTGGGCTACTGAAGCTTGTATCTGTGTACTAACTGGTATCTCTTCCTTTTTTATGATGGATTTCACCCTGATTGTTGAACACTGATGTGACCTGTGATTCTGACAGAATGATACCGAAACCTGACACTTACCCCTGACGTTTTAGATGGCTGAAAAGGTTTCTACCCTCAAGCCACATCGCAGCTGCGCTTGAAATGTCTAAGCATGACGTCACATCATTTATGTTTAGCCTGTTATCCTGCAGAATAAGAAAAAAACACCAAAAAACAAAATGCACCCAGAAATGCAAGGAACACTGTCCAAAATACAGTTAAGTGCAGTAACAGTGTAAGATGTTTTTTTCTTTACCCACCTACCTTCAGACTCACTGAAAGAACGCCAATGAAACGCCTGAATGTAAATCCAGTGAAAGAGAAGATCACTGGGATGTTTGACAGTTTGTCTTTCTCCATATCAGCAATGTTATTATTCCTTTCTCTCTCTCCTGTCCACTCTTCCCTCGCTCTCTCGTGGTCAGCCGACGCTTTGCTGGGCCTCTTTCTTACCCAAAATACAGCACCGCCACTTGTCCTCCTGCTCCCAACACCATTTTCCATGACGTTTATGGCCATACAAGGTCATGGGAATTTTATGACCTTTCCATATGCCTACAGAATATGAGCAGGTCCAGGTGTCCACATACAGTGTGGTAATAAAGCATGGGAGAAGCCGTGTATTATGCATGAACAACCTGTATACGTTATTAGTAAGACGACCTTTTGGTTCAGCAGTTCAGTTTTCTTGCGCCCCTCATAACCCCTGTTAAATGTGTCCTGATTGGCTGCCACCACACATTCTCTTGACCAAAGTACATTTTTACCATATTGGCAGTGTTTTCACACACATAATGATATAAAAGTGTGTGCAACAAATATAAAAAATTAGTCTTAGCATATTTGGTATGTAACATGGTAAGGATATGTGACTTAACACATTTAATCTGAGGTAGAAAGTAAAAAAGGACATTTACTCCAGTTTTGCAGTACTGGTACCTTACTTGAGTATTTTCATTTTCTGAGACTTTTCCTTCAACACATTTAAGAGCGATATCTTGTTCTTTTTACAGCACAGTTGTCTGACAGCTGCAGTTACTTTGCAGAATAAACTTAAGCATGCAAAACATCAAAAAAGTGATGCACTGTGAACTAGCCAACAGTATATGGAGCAGTTGGAGTTACTGTGGTGTTTTTCTATTTTTAATTTTTAGTTTTCCAAAAGTATTGTTACTTTTAATTACAAAGAATTTGAGAACTTTCCTGCATTTAATATAATTTTATATCACAGATACAGCTGAGCTGCTTAACACTCCTTTTACCCCATTGCTTCTATACAAGTCAGTGCAAATCTTTTACAAACAAAGAGGTCGATGTATCTCGATAGGAAAATCATTAACTTATACCCGCCAGTGTTCTTTTACATTCTTTAAGGTGCTGACAGTCAGAACAGCTTATGTCAATGAATAAGGAAGCGTCTCTGGCACTGGGTAGTGGGACAAAATGTTCCAGACGAAGCAACGTTTAGAGTTACACTTTACCTCACTACCTGTGACGCCAGTCGTGTCCACTGAAGCACAAACTCGACCTTAATATTTGGATATTAAGTTGCATACAGATTGGAAAGCATGCGTAATCAGAAATGCATACAAAGTATATGTCCAGATAGGCTAAAAACATGGAAAAAACTACTTGCATGCCAACAAAGCTGATAAATTATTAAGACTGGAAATTTGCAATTAATAGTTGTGCATCTGTAGATATTGTCATGCCGTTTTGTTTTATTACACTGTATGGAGCAGACAAACGGGAAAACAGTATTTTTTTTCCATTAGAAATGCATGGGAGCTGTAAGAAAAAATACCAACTTTCAATCTAAATATTCTGTTAAATACTGAATTTAGGGAACCCATAACTGATTATAATCCATAATTCTAATAATTATCTGAACTTTCACAAATGAATTTTATCCCAGTTGCACTTAAGTAGATAATAAGGCAGGGAACTGAGTGTGGGCAAGATCAACAAAGTCACCAAAATTTGATCTAAGGGCAACAACCTTTAAGCTTTATTAGACAGTGCTGTGGAAATGAGACAGGATGGCATTTGGTGAAGTCGTGAGCTGTATCCAGGCCTAAATTTTTATACACTTTCCTGCTGTTCTGGAGTGCTGTCTTAACTTTTATGTTTATGTGAAAGGGAAGGATGTAACCTCACAGAGGTTAGCAGTCAGGTGCTAACTATTAGTTGGTAGTAAACAGGAACTTCAAAGCTTGAAGTTCCTGTTTCTGTACTGGTAACCTGACCACAGTACGGCCTTCAGCTGTTTGATGTTTTCTTATACGAAGAGTTACACTGCCCTCTGCTGCCATTTCATACATCACTATGGAAAACACAAGCCTAGATGACACTGAATTCAAATGGTATAAATAACCCCGTGGATTAGGTTGCAATTTGATGACAGCTGACTTTAATTAATATTAAATGTCAAGACTTTTTCCCCAAACACAAACGTGTAGTTTGAGAAAGCACACATTTGTATTAGCGCATGTTCATGACAAATATTGACAAGTAACACAAACGTGTGTTGTCCCATCCAAGACCACCAGATGCCCAGAAACCTTTTGACTTCTCGTACAGCACTTTACCTGAGAATCGCAAAACTCTACTTGTTGCATTGAACGTGTCCTGCTGTTTCTTTATGTTTTAACATAAATTATTTTAACAAAGGGTAAGGAATTGTAAAGGGAAAATTCAACCCAGAATAATACTCAGATTTTTCCTATGATCCCGGAGAGCGGTGTCTCTCCCCAAAGCTAGACTCCAGACCGGCAGGGTCCTATTGATGTTGACATCAAAACATAAATCCTGGAAGTGCTTGATTGGCTTTGCATGAAAAACACGCTTTATGGAAAATCAGGGGTGATTTTGTGCGGATAACAAGCATCTTCTGGCTCTAAAGTCTTAGTGCTGTGTTGAAATAAGGCTCATTTCTATATGAGGAGCTAAAACAGGCTGCTGTAACAGAAAAGCTGAAGGGTTTTGAGTTTTGTTTTTTAGATTTCTAGCTTTGGAAGTGTGTTGTTTCACGCGAATGTACTGATCTCACTTAGATCATAGGAATTACATGTGAATTCTGGTTGCAACTTCCCTTTAAGTTTTCATAATTACAGCACACAAGTTTCCAACAAAGGAGCAAACATTTTGTCTTAAAATCGGTCCAGAGGGATTTTGCATAGAAAATTATGCATTATTATACAAATTTTGCAAGCACAGATGCAAATTTCCTCAATCCCCACCAAAACCAGCTGTCTTTCATTGCCTTTTTGATTTGGATTTGGGGGTTCATGTGTCTCTTTTCTGAGGAACAAGCAGTCTTTTGCCTTCCAGACATGACCGGCTCAGCTGTACGTGTGAATAATCCTGTGCCTTTTCAAGTGGTGCATCAAGATGAAGGTTTTCCCGCACTGGGAGCAGCTGTAGGGCCTTTCCCCGCTGTGCGTGCGCTGGTGGACCCTCAGGCTGCTCTGCTGGGTGAACCTCTTCCCGCACTGTCCGCAGCCGTACGGCTTCTCGCCCGTGTGGGTCCGGTGGTGTATGCTGAGGTGGGACGAACACTGGAAGCTCTTCCCGCACACCGTGCACCAGAACGCCCGCTTCCTCTTGTGGCTTTGCTGGTGAAGCTTGAACTGGTGCAAGCGGCCGAACGTCTTCCCGCACTGCGTACAAACATAGCACCTCGCCGGACCGGAGCTGGTCTTGTGCGGGGTGTTGGGGTGGTAGCTGCCCGGTGTAAAAGCGCCGTGCGAGTGAGTCACAGCTGGTCTTTCTGCAGCTACGAAGTTCCTGTCTGGGTGTTCGTTTGTCTGCCTTAACTGCGAGACATGCGAGGTGTTTCTGTCGGGGTAGAGCTGGTCTTTCTGTGCGTCCTGCTGCGAATGTGCAGGCTGAAACGTGGACGGCTGGGGGATGTCCTTCTGATACTCGCTGTTATAGATTCCATTACACGGCCTCTGCGTGGAGGATTGTGGGACACTATTCGGCTTGTTAGTGTTAGAAACCGTCTGTGTGTCTGCATGCTCAGGGAACGTGCTGGAATATTCCTCCACTACGCTAGAAAAGTCCGGGAAACCAGTGTCAATGTCATCTCCCTCAATTATGGATGACCAAAGCTGATTCTCTCTTTCATCCATGGTGAATTCAGCGGGAAGTTGGTTCTGCTTGCCAGCGCTGTGCTGGCATCCATCTTGACTAAATCCCGATTGATCCTCCTCCTTCTCTGTTTTGACTGGGAACTGAAGGCGGCTGGTGTCGTTCACATGCTGGACGGGGTGATATGAATCAACAAACTGATTTGGTATCTTCTGACTTGCAACCTCTGCGTGGGTTAACGGACGGTCCTCTTCAAAGTGCTGGTTCTCATTTGGAGCGTTAGGGTACTGAATAGCAGTGCCTGGAAGTCACAGATGTTAGGAGAATTCAGTCAATTTCAATTAAAAAGCAATTACATTTTGGTGTTTTTTTTTTCCTCCCAACTCCAGTTCATTCACTCACCCATCGGTTCAGCAGAATCGCTGGTCCACAGCACCTCATCTGGACTCTCTTCCTTTATTGTGAATGATATTGTGGCATCTTCAATCTCTGGAAACTAGACAAATAAACGTTTAAATTCAAATGTGTGTGAACTGGCTGCATGTTACGCCATAAATCAAAGAAATGTTTGCAAATGAAACAAACCTTAATCTCTCCAGCGGTGCAGTTGTTCCCCACATCAGTACCTCTGTCCATGTAGTTCTCTGGGTGCAGAAAAAGGAGAATTACAGTTCAGGTGCACTCACCTCATCAGTTCTTAATGAATTTAGTAATTTTTTTTGAAGATAAATGCTAGATACCTTGGGTGATCCCTCTACTGTTATGAATCATATGCCAACCAGAAGTGGAATCATATTTCTGCAGTCTCTGAATCATTTTTGTACTACTATTAAAATTAATAGGGTCTACATAATACAATTAAGAGTTAATATGTATACATGTTAATTAGCACGAATCGACAATCCACACACAGTCCACAGAAACACAGTCCACTTACCAAAGCCACGCTGCAGCTGTGCATTTTTGTTCTCCATCATTAATAATTTCCTTTTCAGCATCTCGTTCTCGCTTTGCTTTCGAGATATTTCAAGATGTAAAAACGCACATTTGTCATCGACTAGTTTGGAAATTTCTGCCACAGCTGCTTTGACCAAAACCTCCATGATTGAGGATAACTGGGTTTGAAAAGGAATGCACGTTGCCATGTTGATTCATGCAAGGTACTATATGAGGGGTTAAAAATCGGGTCAAAATTAAATTTCTTGCAGCGATGTAAATAATTGCAAAACCCAACGCACTACAAAAATTTTACATCCCTGTTTGTTTCTAGCCGGAACCTTTCTTCCGTGTGGCGGAGTGATCTACCGTAAATACTAGAATAGAAACGAAGTGGAATTCAAGTCAGAAGCGACTGCAAGACAGGTGACGGGCTCTAGTCATTTCAAATAATGTTAAAAAGCCCAGTTTCTGTCACCTGTATCTTAGTATTTTGTCATTCATATTTTGATCCATTGAAACCAACAGCACGTTTTTTTTTTTTTTAGAAAACTTCATAAAAAATCACTCATGGGGGAGTTTATTGGATACTGGATTCAGCATCTTCATAACATTACAAGTAGGGTTATATAAAGAGGACGGTTATCAGCATATTATAAATAAGGTAGGCTACAGCCTTACCAAGTATGGGGGAAAAAAGATTAAAATAATTCAACAGAGGGGAGTATATATTTGGGGTGGTTCAATTAGGATATTATTATAGGCTATAAGACCATTGCCTGTAAATTTAGATGCATTTTGATGGCATTTAGATTTGTTCAATATGTAAGATGTCAGTTTCTTTTCTTAAATCTATGAAGACTTGCTAAAAATTAATTAGGCTAAGCGAATAGCCTAGAATTAGGTCAAATATAAGAATAGGCTAAGTTAATTATGAAGACACAATTAAAGTCTGAGGAGTAGCCAGGGTGAAATTACACCACACTTCATGCCAGAAGATTTTGAGGAATTAAACTCCTTGAAAAGGTGTACTCTCTTCATATGAACTGCATAGGGAGGCAAGCGATGATATATTTGCATTATAGTTAATTTGACATTAACAGGCTACAATTATAAAAGATGTTTTTGGTGAAATTTCCATAGGGTTGGGCCCGGATGTCACAGTTTTGACATCAGAATCACAATCAACAAGCTAAAATTTCTAGTCAAAATTTGAAAATGTTTCAGGAACTATATTTCTTGTGTACCTGCACTACAAATAACATAAAATTCTCCAAACAGTGTGGGAAAATAAGTTCATCAAAACAAATGTTTGTTGGCTGAAACTAGCCAGTTAGCAATTAAGTGATTTAAGACCATCATGCATTTCTTTTTCAAGCTTATCCTCCATCTTACTTTTTGTAACAAGACAAACATTTATTGTCTGAATACTGGAAAGTTATGGCAGCTTCTGTAGGAAGAAGCACATTTTTTAACAGTAGCATGAACGCTGAGTCTCCTTATATGGTGTCTGCCTTCCTCTCCTTTCCGGTCACATCCCTCCTCTCTGTTTCTATCTATAGTGCTCACCTGTTCAGAGATCAATGGTTATGCCTTGAAGGGAGAGAAGCATCCCAAAGCTTTTCACAGCTAGGAGCAACTTGGAAAAGACGAGGCAAGGAAAGGAAGGGAAGATAAGATAGAGGTGAGGTGAGAATGGCAAAGCAGAGACGGCCTCTGCACCTCAACACCATAGGCTGGACATCAGCTAAATACTAATACTAACAGCATATAGGCTACTGCATAATAATCTCCATAGCATACTGTTTTGGCAAGTTACATTTGAAAAACAGCTTGCAAACAAATTCAAAAAACATGTTCTTAACATATATTTTTGGTTTTAATGAACTTCTCTTTTTACCGTTGCCCCCTGGGACGGCAGAGATGCTCCCATTGACGAGAGTTTAGCCTTATTTTTAATTTTCAAGCTGTGAGTAGTTCCTCCTTTTCTGCAACACATTGCATTGTGGGACTATAGTAGTTACTGCACATTCAAAATACTTAACGAATTGAGTATGCACATTGACATTCTTGAGTATACTCCATTTTCACACTTTAAACTAGTATTAGTAGTATCCTTTTGGGACACGGCTGTTGAATGGGTCATGGGGGACAGGAAGAAACAGTGAATGACAGGACTGGAGGAGGAGGAAGTAGTGAGGGAAAGGAGAGGAGGAGGCAGCAAAGGACAGGAGTCATTTTTGGAGATGCCTGTAGAAAAGCTTCTGCAGGATTTGTCTCATAACCAAAGCTTCTATACTTCAGAGACTTTCACTACAGTTGTGTTTTGCTGACCTCCAACTTTGCAGGCACTAGCTAAACAGCATACAAAAAAGTTAATTTGACAAGATCATGTTCATTCATGTACGTCCCATTGATAACACATTGCTTTTCAAATGAATCAGATTAAACTGAGACTTCAAAACCACTTAGTGAATGAGGAATATCAAATAACCAGACAGTAGAAGAGCCTACAATGGTTTCAAGAACATAGTTTCAATTTATTTGAAATTACAAAAACAACTGATCAGAGGAAATCAAAGAAAACATCCCTTCACAAGCATTCATTCTTCAACATTTAATCTCACATCATATTCCTCCAACAAAACATCTTCCTGCAAATTCTTTGATACCCTGATTGGTGCTACAATTGTGTCTTTATGCTACCAAGTGCTCGCATATTGCCTGTAATAAATTAGTGAGTGGGGAGTGAACGATCAGACCAGAATGAAAAACATCCATGAAATTAATGAGGAATTAATTGCCAGAATCATTGTGGCTGCCAAGCAAAAAAAAAAAAAAGAAAAGAAAGAAATTCATCTTGGTGACATTGGACATAGAGGTGCTGTGCTGCTCAGAGTGCGTTTCTGAAAGTCACAGTTAGGGGATCAGTTCCCATTTGGCGTCTCTCCATGCCAAAAATGCATGCTGTCATCGTATTTTTGGATAAAAACATCCACCAAAGGGCATATGGTAAATAAAAATAAATGTGGCCTTGTCAGTCTGTGACAGGTGCTCATTGTGCGGACCTTGCGGGAGCTCTGAAGCCGGCCAATTTGGCAAAATATTGTAACGACCCCTCCAAATCCAGACACCTGCTCTCACCAAATGGTATCTGCACAGCGGGTAGTTCATTCAGGCTCTTAAAATTTACTAACCACAATTAATGAATAATGAACAGTATTAGCGTACCAGTGTAAAATGTCTGTTTAATAGCCGATTTCATTGTCCTGGGATTAATATTGATTAGCTCTCACTTGAGACTTAAATGACAAAGAAACATGTTTTTGAGAAATATTCTTACAAAGGCATCTAAAAAATATTGAAATTCCATAATTTTCCCTGATTATCTATTATTGTAGAGACCCTGCTCACTGCAGAGGTGCACGTCCTCTAATTTCAGTGACCTTGTGCGACAACCACCAGAAAGTCCAACAGTAGAGGCTTTACCGTTGCGTCACAAATAATATCGGCCATATCTGGTGCCATCATGGCGGTCCGGTGGCTGAGTGAGAATAATGGCTAAATATATAACCACCAGGCCAGAAATATGGGCGCGGATCAACTTAGTAACATAAGTTAAAGTGAAGAATGACTTAAGGGAGATCTGTTTCAAAATGTAGATTATTGTGACAAACGGTCTTGTCTTAAGCCCTAGTCTCTTTTCCAAAACATTACAACCTGTGACTTGAGAACTTAACTGAAGTCACCAAATCAGTTAGTTTTTATCTTTTTGTCACTTGAGTATTTAGCTAGTGTGCGGTTCAGATGTGAACAAAACAGTGACATAATACTGTCAGCTGGCATAATCGGTTAGAAATGATCAGTTCACAGTCAAAAACAGCCATGCATTATGGCTGCCAGACAATGTGTTAGTGTTACATCACCTGAAAGCCCTCTGCATATTAACACTGATTCATTTACAAGACTTTTAGAGAGCATGTACTCAAAACCTTTCAAGGCTCTAAGGAAAAAAAAATGCCTTCACCAAATTTTCCCCTAACTGTAAGGACCCTGTGGGGGTCAATGAGGTATCAGGTATGACACATTTCTTTAGAGTGGTATGCATAATCCATAGGATGCCTGCAGACCAGGCATTAATCTGGCATCTGCTTCTTATCATAGGCTGACTGGTTCTAAGCTGTAAATCTTGATATATCAATTGGCCCAGAGCAAAAACAGCTGCACCTTATCATGTTTGTCCTTTACCATTTTTGGTTTGTGGGAGGTAAAGAGCTGTTATTTTTGGTAACTCTTTATTTGGACTGACAAATGTTAATACTCATCTTAGTATCAGCTGGTAATCTTTTTGTGTCATCTTAGTATCCACCTAGCCCTGGTATCACTTTATTTGGACCCTATTTTGAACCCTAACTAAGTTGATAAAGTCTATTCATACTGAGTTGATATCAAGTCAAGTATCTTCACTGATTCAATAGTGAAACTCGATTCAAAGTTGATAACTGAGTTGAATATTAACATTGGACAGTCCAAGTAAATAGTGAGCTTCTATTGTTTGTTCTATTTTGGCCTGAACCAAAATCACAGCATTGCCAACAAGTTTAAGTGCAGCTTTGAAAAGGCAAAGGTATATGTGAGGTATTCAATATGCTGCTGCATGAGGGCAAGGCTTTTTCAGTCTGACTTTAAAAATGAGGTTACTGTCCCTCTCTTGTATCAGAAGGAGAAGTAAACACTTACATGAATATTTTTAGAAACTGACACAACTTTCAAAACAAAGTTTCATTCAAAGCACCATCATCGCTGCATTCTCCTCCGAGGGAGAGTGAGGCAACAGACCATATTTTAAGGTCTTTGGGCATGGATCCACACAGAGTATGCATCATTAGAAAGCAATTTAAAAATTCTCTTTTCCTGCAGATCTACTTCACATTTTTAAATACAGCATAGAACAGACAAAACTGCACAGAGGAGAAACCCGTCTTTACTCAGTGGTCGATATGCTAGAGCCATGCACTTTTCATTGATCGTTATTTGCATTATATTAGCCAAGTTCTGAAAAAAATTGTTATGCCAAACACCAAGAATACTGTGATATTTTGGACATTTCACCAACCCTAAAACAGAAAAAAAGGTGAAAACACTCATGTTATCCAGCCAACTTCTTAACTGATTTGCCCATTCCCGTCAATTATCGTTGCCGGTATATTCTGGACAAAGATGAACATGCCAAACTGTGTCCACCACGAGCCTCCAGTTATGGTGCAGACTTGTTTTGGTTACTTGCAATGCTAATATGCATTGCTGCATGTTTCTGACAATGCTGATGGCTTACCATATTTTCAGCATCATATGATAAAAGTAATTCAACTTTCAGTAAAGGAAGATGGTGTCTGAACTGAAGCTTCAAGGAAAAATCTGTTGTGCTTTAATGTTTACAAAAAAGGAAAAAGGGGAAAAAGAAGAAATTAAATGGATGTAGATGTCGCGTAGAAAGCAGTATTCTTCTCAGGAACCAGCTACAGAATGAACAACTGCCCACATGTAACGATGAAATACTTTTAGCACACACGAAAAGGCACGACAAAAGAAAAAAGCCAGATTTTTCTACAAATGAGGAAGATGGACCAAGTCAAACTAGCAAAACATCTGTGCAAAGTGTTACACAATCTGTGTGACACTGAGAGCTGATCATGGTGGCATTTCCCAAAACCGTGGCAAGTGTTTCCTAAAAGCATCTTAATTAAGGATGCTTGAGAGTACGACTGAAAACTTGAGGAACGTCCTAAGGAAGAAAAAACAAAGCATCAATACAGTCTGCAATGACTTCATCAACAATTTTGGCACGCACAAACACTGGAATATTCGTTCAGGTCACACACTTAACTGTCAACCATGACAAAATGGACCTGTGGATGTTCCTAAGTTCAATGAGTGCATCTGATGACGCCTGGTGGTGAAATGTACTTTCAGCATTTTTTGGACCACAATTTAGCTTAATCTCCATGGAGTTTAAGGTGCAAATTCAGGATGCTCAACTGATTAAAAATCTTACCACATATCTCACAGCTGAAGGATTGCTCACCAATATTTTTGCACTGGTGCCTCTGAAAGTGACCGAAACTATCAAAGCTTTGCCCACAAGTTGAGCATATAAAGCAATTTTGCTTGGCGCCGTCTACAGTACAGTTGTCCCCGAGGGCGCCTGAGCCAGTCATATCAATTTCAAATATATTACAGTCCTGAGCGCTGGTAGCGGCGACTGCACTGTACTCGCTCACTGCAGCTTCAAGTGGCTGAACCTCCAACTTGGGTGCTATCGTCATGTCCGAGCTTTGGGTCTGCAGCCCCATGAGTGCATACTGATCGTTCTGCATCAGCTCCACTTTTCCTTTGTCATTTAGAAAAGGCAGATCCTTGCTCGGCGATGCATATCCTCTCTGCTCAGTCGCTGCTCCACCAGCAGGACTGAGGCAATACTTGATGTCATGTGAAACCACACTGGGAATCTGCGTTGTGGAACTAGAGCATCCGGGTACTGAAGAAGTGTCACTACTCGTCTCCATCCCAGAAGTCCACAGCTGGCTTTGGTCTGGTGCTTGTGAACCATCTCCATTCCCTAACTGACTGAGAGTTTGAAAGTCCTCTGCCTCTGGCTCCACCTTTACCATTAAAGCTTGTTCCACAACCCTCTCGCCGTACCCGGAGCCGGGGAGCTGCTCCTCTGAAGTTGATGGTCCGGTCTTGGGCTCTGCCAAGTTCTCCAATAGTTGATTATCAGGCATCTTAAACATCAGATGATTTCCGTCCAGCATCTCTACGCTCTCCCCTTTTTAGAAAACAAGGCATGAGAAATACTTGAGCATTAAGTGACAATTTCATCAACATTTCTTTGTGTTAATTTATGCAGCAGTGGGGCTTGGTAATCATTTTAGTTGCAGTTCTACATTCATCTCTGTTTGGACTTGAGATATGGATATACTACAGTTGCAATGTCAAGTTTTAGGACATTTTGTCAGTGTAAAACCATAAATTTTAAACATTGTGACTTCGGTTTATTATGCTGTAACAGGACATTTGGCTTAATTACACTGTGTATGTTAATTTCTGTAGCACTACTGGCAATTTTCTTGTTGCACTGGTGCACCGCTGCAGAATGATTAGGGCTTACTGAACATGTGACACATGCGTCATCACTTGCGTCATCAGACAAGTGGATTACTTTTATAATGAACCAATCAAAGTGTTTTACTCCAAGACAATACACTCATTTAGAAAAAAAAATCATTACCTCACTCACGCTCATCATTCGACATTTATTTAAAACAGTCTGCACACCGCTTATAAGGTTAGGGTTAAGTCGTGTTCAGACTCCTCACTTTTTCTTTATGTACTCACTTTGAATCTGATAATATCACTCTAAGATGACTATGCATAGGTGCAACAGTTCTCTGAATAGCTTCGGCTCTATCACTGGGAATGAAAATCTCCAGCTGCAACATGTCTTACCATTTCTGTGTGTCTTCATGTGCCCCTTGAGGCTGCTCTTCTGGTTGAAACACCTCCCGCAAATGTGGCATCCATACGGCTTTTCGCCTGTATGTATTCGTAAATGCCTTTCGAGGTGTCCGACACGCTCAAAGACCTTGCCGCAGTACGAGCAGATGAAGCATTTCTTTGGTTTGACCACCTGAAAAGACCTGCTTCTCCTCTGTCGGTGGTGATTCAGCGCCGCCCCCGCCGCCCCCGGCAACCCCGAGTGAACTGGGGCGTCCCTTGATATCAGAAGGGTGTCTGAGGATCCGTAAGAAGGCTGGGAGATCATACCTTCTTGGAGTTCCCCATATTGGTTCCCTGGAAAGGAGAAGGTGCTACAAGACGGTTCGACTGATGTTGGAAGTAACTGAGCCATTCCAGGGAAGGACGCTGTGCTCTGCGCTGAGCTGCTGAGATACTCTGAGCTGTTCATCTCTGTGTTGTTCTGTCCATGCAGTCTGGACATCCACTGCTGGCTGTCCCTCTCAAATGCCGTCAAGTTGTCACTGAGTTTGTCTAATCCCTCCCTCGTCGGTTCATTTCCTCTATGATACAGCGGTTGTGCTACAGCTTCCTCTGCAGGCTCCGACTTCACCTGAACCGATGTTGGCAGGATGTCCTCGCTCTTAGTCAAGCCATCTTCGGCTTTGATCTGGCTCTCTTCCTCGGGGCGACGAGCCTCGGTACAAGGAGGCTCTGAGGGAACTTGCTTCTGTTCAGTCACTTGCATCTCAATTGGTCTTGGCTCAATACCTGTTGAAGCATAAATATTTCAAAGAGGAGATGAGGGTTGGCCCTATGCATAGGAGGGATGCTATACATCTGTTCAAGCAGGTAAAAGGTGTGATGTTAAATTGATGTGTAGGTATTCAAAATATATATATTCTCTACAGTTGGAAATTTAAAGCTTGCTTTTATTTTTTGGATGGTGGGGGCTCCTTGTTGATGATTACACTGATGATGTTTTGTTCGCTAATTGTATTATGCCAGTGCACTTCTTAAGATTAGCCGAACTAGAGATTAGCTAAAGCTTACGCAGGGTCTTAGCTTGAGTTTGGACCTTTTGTTTCCCTGTTACATGATGAGAACTGAGTCGTGATCCCAATAATTAACAGATGGGGGTGACTCAAATCTTGCCAGATAGGATGAGAAGAGCCTGGCCTCTGATTTGCCAGTCAGAAGAAAACAGCTGTCAGTGGGTTATTTTCAAGTCACCATCCCCCATTCCCTCTCCTAGTCTTGCCTAAACCACATGGTTTTTTGTCTGCTTACTGCGACCCAGAGGAATGTCACAGCCAGGGCCTTCCAACTGTGAAATGAATCGGGACAAAACGGTCCCGATGCTCAAAGTGCTTGGGGATAATTTTCTTGCTGCTTCTTCTCTGTGTCAATTTTCCCATCAACAGTCACACATTTCTGATGACTTGTTAAAAATGACAGGGAGGTCTTTTAACTGTCTGAAGGCTCAATAATAATTTTTAAGTTATATTGTGTTAGTTATTTCATAAGTGTTACATTGAAACAAACTGTCCGGTTAATTACAAATGAGGCAGCAGAGAGAGAGAGACTGTTCTGCGACCTTTAAGACCCAAGGTTTGATCCTCTGTGACCCTGACCTCCCTAATCTGGCCCTGCTGAAGAGTCATTGAGCAAGACACTAAATCCCACCAGGTCCATGGGCCTTTGTCTGTGGCTTCCCTGTGCAGGGGGTTGTAAAGAAGTATTTCTGCTCACACTTTATTTGGATGGTCCAATGCTGATACTCAACTTCCTACCAAGTGACTCTAATGTGTCAACAAAAAGTCTGATTAGTTTTAAGTGATACTCATAATTCTCTGAAAAGTAGTCTATAGATATTAAGTGTCTGGATTAGCCCAGTTAAGGTTAGTCCTTGATTCAGCCGATCCACCATGCTCCACCTGTTTGATGCGTTTGGGTTTAGGTTTAAAATGAGGTCAGGGTTACAGTTAGGGTTAGAGTGAAGCGTGTGTGAGTGATTTTGTCATCTGATATTAGCGGATTATCAACTAGCGATGCACAAATCCTGATATCGGTTTTACTACCAATATTGGCATCAGAGAGTTTACTCAAGAAGACTAATGTCAAATACCAAAAGCCTTGAGTAAATTGTCAGAAATAAAAGCAAACTGTTTTGATTTTCGGCTTTTTTCTCAGACTCAGAAGGCTGTACCCTCTCAGGAGAAATTGCTTAAGTTTGTTTCAATTTGTCCAGGAATTTTTTTTAAGTGTTCTCTTTTCTCTGATTTGATAACGATGATTTTGTCCAGTGACCTAAAACTCACCATTCAGTGCAAGTAATGGATCGGATCTGTACTTGGTATCAGCTGGCATTTAAATTTTCATATTTAGCATCAGTATCAGCATTGAAAAAGTGGTTGTTAGTGCATCCCCGATATCAAAATTGGACTATCCAAATAAAAAGGTTACCATTGCCTGTCCTTTGCAATTTCAAAATCTCTCCTTAGACATCAAATACACCAGAGTGAACTCTGGGACACATTTCAATTTAATCTATAGCATTTTTTAAAATGTTTATTCATCCACAGAATGTTAACTGAGCACACACGCACTTTATCTCCAGCCACATTCTGCTTCAAATGTATATTCAGTCACATTTATACCTGAAAACTGCTAAGTACAACTACAATTTTTCACTGTTGCAGCTGAGGATGAAGTGCCTTGCTCAAGGGCAACTCTAAGGTACATACAGAGGTAGGGGAGTGTTTTTTATTCAGTTTCCCCTTGAACCAGCTTGTCTCAACTTCTGCACCCAAAGCCTTGAGCAGAATACAATGCAATGCAAACACACATCTGCAGCAATCCTGGCATGTTTCACTTACAGTTTCTATGAGTCTTCATGTGCTCCTTGAGGCTGCACTTCTGATTGAAGCGTCTCCCACATATTTCACAGCGATACGGTTTCTCACCCGTATGAATCAGCTTGTGCCTTTCGAGGTGTCCGGCACGCTCAAAACTCTTCCCGCAGTATGGGCAGATGAAGCCTTTCTTAAACATCAATCTCTTGGCAGTCCTCCTCCGCACGGTGTTGTAGGAGTTACGGTACTGACTGTAACCCAGCAGCCCACGGGTGAACGGGCTTTGATGAAACCCCGCAGCGCTGGTGCCAGGAGCAGCCAGCCCGGAGTCCAGAGGGGATTCAGGCAGACATGGTGGCAGGGAGTTCTGCCCTAAACTTAAATAATCTGAGTTGTTAGGTCCCATTTCCTTGTGTGTCCTGGCTCTCCATTGCTCACCGTCCCTCTCGTACACAGCCAGGTGTCCTTCCAGCTGCTCAGGTCTTCTTCCTGCCTCTTGACTTCCTTCCTCCCCAGGTTCAGATTTCACCTGCAACTCGGGCACGGAGAGGCCATTCTGGTCCGTGTCAGTGTTCGTCTTCTCAAGCAAGGTCCTCTCGTCGCCGGTGCTGCTCTTCCCATCTGTGGAAAGAAAACGACAGTTTGAACATCTGTGACCTTACTGTTGTCTTGCTGTTCTGAAGTCTATCAAAGCAACTTAAACAATTTAGATATGACAATGGGTGAGTAAGCTAAGTCTTGCACATGACCATTTTTGCAGCAATGTTGATATAGATTAAATACAGAATGGATAGAGCAGAATAAGAATTGCAGCCTTGCAGAAGTGTAGAGGTGAAATGGTGAATGATCCTCATAAGGCAAGCCACCCCCAAGGTCAGGTGTATTTTTAGAAAAACAGTGATTTATGTGAAAATGCTCAATCCCCATAGAACTAACACCAGTTTGGTACTACTTGCTATATGTCCTATGAATCTATGCCATTAAGATTCATTTCAACCAAAAGAGGTAAATGAAGTGAGTTTAGGTGTGTTTTGCTGCTCTCGGGTCAGATCTTGTCCATCTTACCGTCTCTCCCGTGGTTTTCAGGGCGAAGGGGAAGTCTGTCTTGACCCTGCGCTGCTCTCAACTCATTGTGCAGAACCTCTATGTTGTTTTTCAGACTCTTGATCTCATTTTCCCGCTGGCACATTTCCAGCCGTAACACCACCATGCCATCCTCGACAACTTTGCCAATTTCTGCCACGGCAGCTTTGGACAGGGCATCGATAATGGAGGCAATCTGAGCCCGGAGAGCGACGCTGCTCAACATTATAAACCCAGAAATGTGAGAGCTTAAACTTAAAAGCGAGAAAGTGGCCGGCTGTCCTGCGCACGTCTGTAACTTTGCCGTGCTAACCGGAACAGGCCATGAATGAAACCGCTACACGGCCAAGTTGTGCGAAGTGCAAGATTTTAGCAAGCATTTGTTTTAATGTGTGCCGCTTGCCGCTAGCAGCAGCTAATTGGTACAAAGAATAAACAGCCGTTCTCGTTTTACGGATGTGATGACACGGATTACCGTAAAGACGGGGCAAAACGCGCAGCGGACAATGCTGCAGCCACTTCCTCTGACATTTTAGTGCCCGCAGACACCCAATTAGGCCTGGCACCTGTGTGGCACCCTGGAAGAGATCTGAGAAAGGTAAAGTGAAGTGCGTTCACAGTTATACATATATCCTCAACAACTTTCTGTTTTACTGAAAATAGAAACAACAGAACATTACGGTTTTTTCAGTGCAGTGTTCTAAAGTTATGGGATTCTTGGACATGAATGGATTGAACTTGAATCTATTCAAGTTCTGATGATTCATCCATCTTACCACCGTTAAAGTCAGAAAACGTTAAAATTTGATACATTATTTGATACATTTATTGAGGACAAACGCAACCTGGTGTTGGTAAATTTCTTCAGTTATGCATATAAATTCCTTACTATTCAAAAATCAGTTGAGTGTTTTTGCAAATGCCTGCATGTAAGCCATAAGCAAGCAAGCCACGAAACTATAACCACTAGCCCAATGGACTAACCTTTTCAAGTAGTTCTTTTTCTTCTGATTTTCAGTGTAGCTACATTTGTATATGTCATTACTTTTTACTAAAAAAGAAAATGGAAACCTTCATTAAAAATTTCCATGACTTTTGGAAAATCTAAGGGAAAAATATATAGATTTTTTATTTTTATTTATTTATTTATTTATTTGGAGGAACCACATATTTCACACTGGCAGTTCAAACAAGCCAGAACATTCACTTGTTGTATCGTCTCAGCTGATCACTATAGCTCCCCCTTGAGGCCAGTCTGTAATTTTGTACACATGAGATTTCTTTCAAGACACAAAGACACATTATTTCCCAGAGAGAGAGAGAGAGAGAGAGAGAGAGGATATAAACAATTCCAGTAAGAAAAGGACAAATTGCAAAATGCTGCAGATATCCCAGCACTCTCTCTCTCACACAAACATATACACACATACATACTTAGACACACACACACACACACACACACAGTCCCTCGCTTGGAAAATATTTAGTTTCAATATCTTATGTGGAAATTCCTGCAAAACTTGTTCATTTGAGCAGTCAAATATCAAGTGCTTATTTGTGCAAATCTTTACCATGCACAGACCAACCCTAAACCCTAGCACACCCCGCCCTTACACTCTTTGTTTCTTAATGCTCTGAATATCCTAGAAACTATTTTATCAGGAAGGTAAAAGAGAAAACCGGTGCTGTCACATTCAGATATAATAATACATAATGACACATGAATGCAAAAGGAATATTTGGAGCCATGCCTGTCCAAGATTTACAGCTTTGTTTGTGTGACGGTTAAGATCCTAAGAAAAAAATGCACTTACTTGCCATTTAGTTAGTTTTATCCTCCAATTCACCAGTGAAAATCATTTTAAAAGGGGTGTAACAGGGCTGTGCTGAGCAATCTGAAATTTCTCATTTTCATTCACAAATCTTAAGTTGATGTGAAAGCCATTTCTGCAAGATTTGATGGCTTGTTGGGCATCAGTGGAGCCCTTAACTTCTTTGTTTTGGTGCCTAGTTTGTCTTGCAGTCTGTTATTGCAAGAAAAATACAGATTTACATGCAACACACATTTCAATGTCATTATTAAGGCAGAATACATATAGAATAAATGAATTTTTCCCTCACCCAGGGAACTTCTCTCCCACCCCCCCTAAAAAATCAGGTAGACATGATTACAGCTACATTCAGCACCATTTTTATTTCAGAGACGGCCATTCAATGAAAAATCTTAACTTTCAGCGATAGAGGAACCCATTAATAAGCAATACAACAGCAAAACAAAGTAATGGCTTGTGCAAAATCAGCATGAAATCCCAGCACAGTGACCGAGCGCTATCTCCCTCTCAGGTGAATCTCCTGGTGTATTTTCAGGTTACCGAGGACAGTGAAGCTTTTGCCACAATGTCCGCAGCTGTACGGCTTCAGTCCACTGTGAAACCGCTCGTGTCTCAGGCAGTTGTCCTGCCGCGAGAACATCTTGCCGCAGATCTTGCAGCTGTACGGTCTCTCTCCTGTGTGCACGCTTTGGTGCGTCTTGAGCCTTGTCTTCTGGGTGAAAGACTTTCCGCATTCGAGACATCTGAAGGGCTTGAGGGCCCCGTGGGTGGACTTGTGCTCTTCCAGCTGGCTTAGGCGAGGGAAGCCCTTGCTGCACACGGAGCAGGTGAACAGTTTTTGGTTTGGTCTCCACACATTGAGCGGCCTCTTCACTCTCAAGCTGTTTCTATTGAGGATATGATCTTCGGCGTGCAACGTGCCGGACCCTAACGTGCCCTCTGCTGATCTCTGCACATGTGGGGGGATTAGTGAAGGTCCTGCCTGCTGCAATGTAGACTGCAAGCTTTGGTCTTCACTGACTGCAGGGTGTGTGACATGTCTGAATTGTTCATTATGAAGGGACTCTGACGTGGCATTTCCCATGCACACCGGTCGCATCTCTACCTCTACTTTTATCGGTGCACTGAATGCATCATCTGCAGTCTTCTCCGCTGCAGCTGACGAAGACTTGTAGGAGCTCTCCGTGTTATTCCGAGCAGAAAATTGCTCTGTGTGAGAGGAGAAAATCTGTAAGCGCTGCTGCATTGCATGTGCTGGTTCAACAGAGCTTTCATTAAACATGCCACGACTGGGAGGCCAGAGTGGATTGTCTCGTTCCTCCAGTTCAAAGTATTCATTATTATTGGCTGTCCCTGTGTTATTATCTGTCGTTTCATGGGTGGCATCACTGTCTGCTGGCTCAGATTTCACAGTAGAGCTGAAGTCTCTGCTTTCCTCTGTTGTGTGTACAGGCTCACCGAGAGAAATGAAAGTCTTTGATTCCATATACATGGCACATGTTTCTTGGCCCTCTTGGTCAGCTGCAATAAAAAATATGGGTTCACATTAACAGTTTGCTCACTCAACAAAATCCAAAGCTCTATTTGTTGGGAGCAGATTTATGAAGAAATAACAGAGGTTTTATGTGACCATTCGATGACAAAGTGCACACATACCAACCTGCCAGTATCCAGGATGCTTTCTGCCAAACTCCAATCAAAAGACTGGCTTTTTATTTGTACTACTTATTATCAAAGGCACATACCTGGTAAAACATTACTTATCCCATTTTATAATGACACATGATTCACTCTTTAATCCGGCATATGTCCAATCCACGAATAAGCCCTTACTATAACCACATTTTGATTTTTAAAGGTGGTATGTTATTTCCACACTCTACCTCCACCGATACTTGGGCATTGGAGATCAGTTCTAAAAGTTGAGATTTTACAGTAAGGTGTGCTGAATGGCAACTCGTCTCTATGCCGGACTTAGCGGAAGACCCTAACTTTTTTTAAAAAGTATTGTGCCAAGTACGTAACGTAGTCGATAAGCACGGGAATGTCAAATTTCCAGATTTTTCAACAGAGTCTGGCACGGCGCTCTCTCCATTCAAGAGATCTGAGCGTACCGGGGATTCTCACCTTTATGGGACACCTGAGTCCCGACTGCTGCCTGCTCTTGTTTATCCTCTGGAGCTCGTGTCGTAGTCACATCACCAGCTGCTTCTTTCGCTTTGCAGAGTTCAGCCTCCATCAGCTGCAAACTTCTTTGTAGTTCCTGTATCTCACTGTCTCTCCGACACATCTCCAGCCTCAAAACGACTGTCTCGTCGTCCACAAGCTTGGTTATTTCGGCCACAGCTGCCTTTGCTAGGACATTCATTATTGCTGCGACCCGTGTCCCAAAAGAGGAGGGGAAAGACATCCTGCCGGCGACAAAACTTTGCAGAAGCAGTTTGCAATTCGGCTGTACTCAAGGACTTCTGCAGCCAGCTGGAGCGTCTGGCCGCTGCTTTATTTTGTTTTACGTCCGGGAAAATGGAGGGCGGTAGTGACACAGGAGACAACTGCCGTACTTCTACTAATAAACATGAGGGAGAAAAAAAATTCTGAACACATTTTTTTGCAAATTCGTTTTATTCACATAGTCAATTTGTCAAGATAGTCAACATAAAATGATACATTCCATTTAACATCCCTGTTCTTTCATCATTTTATCATCCATCATGTAGGCTACTGTACAGCATATACTGTTCATCTAATTAAATGTCATCCTTAATTATATAGAATTATATTTTTACATATACAGTATAATAATTATATATAGAACAGCACAGTGCATTTTGTGAGCTTGGAATTATAAGGTTCTGTCTCATTTTCTTTCTTAACAAAATTGCATGACCCACATATTTATTTAATATCACTTTATGCCTGTGTGGTATTTATTCATTCATTCATTCACTCATTCATTCATTTACTAATAACATTTTTTGGGGGTTAAATACAAAAAAAGAGACAGTTTTGCCAGATGGTAGGCCTTGCCAAATCTTTGTTGCTCAAAATCTCAGAGCTACACCCCATCCTGATCCAATTTTATAATTTCAAGCTCATAATTTGCTTTCATTTCCTGCAGCTCTTCTTAAATGAACAGTGGCAGAAAC
>OMKZ01017167.1:0-30883 GCA_900302535.1 Neoniphon sammara
AACGTTCTCATTAAACATCAGGTCCCGGTGTTACTCAGAATCAACGAGCAAGGACTTCTTTCTAGACTTAACCGTTTAGTTCCAGCATTTGCACAGAGAACTCTATTGTAGAAAGGCAGAAATGTCAATTTCTCAACAGACCAGAGTGCAATGTAGCCACAAGATACTTTGAGTAAAGCCCATGGTGCGGCAATGCACATATAGTGAACACACTTTAGTGTGTGCCTGCTATTGGCAAACTAGATACATTTATCATGCCCATGTGCACATCTTTGACTGACAGCAACAATTTCACCCTCCTTCCCTCGAGGTTGTCAAAATTCTAGGAATTCTAAAAAATGACTGACATATGAGGCCAAGTGAGCAAACATGGATAAAACAAAGAGGTCAGTCCTGAAATAACATGAGATATTTGGCCATAAACTGATAGTTTATGGCCAAATATCCGTATTCTAACCGTCATTATTGTTGCTTCTCTGTTGTGTCATGTCTCAGTTATATCACTTCCCGCCCCTTTGGAAACTGATCAAATAGTCCAATCTGTGATTCCACCATCCTACAGTGTACATTTTTGGACATTGTCAGACCTCAGACAAAAAGGCTTCGCTCCTTCACTCCAAGTCTGAGGATGTCTTAAGATATACAATGTACCATTCACTTAGTAGCCCGCCTTATTCCTAGCCTCTTATCAAGGATGGAGGGGTCTTGAGGTGTGAGGTAAACCCTGTCAAAGACATCTCAAAGACTTTCTTCCATTGAACAATTTCAAGGTTTTGGCTTTGCAGGACCTACAAAAGCATGTGCTAAAGTTAACACATTAAACATTTGAACCACACTGTATTTAAATGAGTAATTAAACGTCATGGACATTGCGATTTAGACCGTCATCAAAAAACACAGGTATTGGTCGCCATGGAAGTTTTTCAGAAGATGGTGTTCCCCTGAAAAATGAATAATTTTGAACAATGATATTGCTCTCATTATTCCTCTCACACACCTGTGGAAAGTGTCCTCTGATGAGATTTTTAGCAACTTCCATTAAATATATCTGGATATCTAGATTAAAGAGCTGGTCCAAATGTCTTATGTGATACCCTACGTTTCTACTCGAGGCCCCTTCTGAATGTTATCTGCAGTCCCAGTTGTCATCACTCAAGCAGCAATGTGAGGTTTTGTATAGTTAACAGGTCATTTACCTAACAGATAAATTAGTGATTAACTTGTGAGACAGCAGGATTATCATTCATTCTTGTTGTTTGAAAGAACTACTATAACAATTCTTGCGACTTGATTTTATCTAGCTGATTGCTACTTCTTTTGAATTCTTGATTTTCGCATCCATGATTGTGAAGTTAATGCCCGCTGCAGCCCACAGCAGACAAAGTAGAGCAGATAAACCTCCTCTAACAAAGTGTACTTGATTATAGGAGAAGATTCATAGTCTTTCAAACCTTGGAGGATGATTAACCAAATAGATCTGATATGAAAATAGCAAGCATTTTGCACCAACTTCTCCATGCCTTTAATAATCTTGCTGATTCTTGGTATACACGGACACACACCCAGGGCAGGGCTTTGAATCAGCAGTAGGTGTGTTTGTCTTGCCAGATATGGACTCATTACGGAGATTTACGGGGGGATAGAAGTGTAGCGATTATTGTCTTCATGATGAACGCTTCGTTAAGAGGATTAAGAGGAAGAGACACTCGTCTCCTTTCACTCCAGACGTGACCATTACTCCTTCACATCTATTGAGCTGAAGCATAACAGATAGATGCTCAGTGGCACCACTGGGACCAGATTGTTTGTCATGAACAGGGTTAACTGATGGGAGTAAAGTTCTAATCAATTTTAAGCTTTCTTAAGTGTAATGCGCTGTATCTTATTGAGATTTTGCCGTATCTTGTTGTGAGTTTGCCATATTGAGAGTTATATGTGCAGATTGGTTGATACATACCTGATATGTTTCCCCAGCAACAGTCTATAGGGGGAGTGGAGGTGAAAAGCTGCAACCTACACCAACTGCTAAGATAAACAGCTGCTGTATGTATTTATTCCTGTCTTTGATCATAAATTGGATGTCATTTTCAAATATACTGTATGACATTTACACTTAACTGTTATGTTTTCTTTGTTTTTTATTTGTGTGAATTTTTAGAACTAGTTCTGTCATTTGAAATGTATCTCTAAAACAAGTCAACAGTGACCATGCTGTTCTCCATGATTCCCTGGGCGTCTTTTATTTTATTTTATTTTGTTTCCTGTGATGTGTGATGTCAGAGGCGTTGCTGCTTGAAGCTTGCTTTTTGGTCTGTTGGTGGCGCTGTGTATATAGTTGTTTTTTCCAGTGTAAATAGTCACAATGAAAAAAAAAAAAAAAGTAGACCAAAAACTTGAGTTCCTAAGTCATGTGTTTCTCATCATAATCAAATGAAATGTCCAAGACAAGCAAAGTCAAACAAGTAGGCATCACTGGGACTTTCACTGCATACATAAAACTGTATACACTATCTGTATAGACAGTGTTTTCTAAGTAATTAACAAAGCTTCCAAAGCACAAAATGACTTTATTCCATATTTTAACAATAGCTAGACTGGATATAAACTGTTCAAATGAATAACTGTAAAATGAAGAAATTAGACCTTTTGGTTGGTTTGACAGTTTGGTAATCAGAGCTGCAGGATGAATATCATATCTGTGTGTTACATTGGATACACACAGCCCAAATTAGCTGAACATAATTTTAAGTATACAAGGAAAAGGTATTGTGTAAGTTAAATGACTCATTCAAATCTTCATAACTTCTAAGATCACTGTCTCTCACAAGGTAAGGTCTAAATGTGATATATACAGTGTATGGTAATTGGACCACACTTTTGACCAAAATCCTACCTGCTAGCTTAATTTCAGCATTATGGATTACTGGATTACTTGTATGACATTTTCCTCTCCAGCTTTCCCATTTCCACCATGTTAAAACTGCGTGAGAAATTATCTGTTCATATTTATACCTGTCATACTGACAAATCTAAGAAAATTACTGCAATCGATAAGGTCTTTTTTAATTGGGAGCCAGGAGCTAATAATGCAGGATATAAAGCAAATACGTCTTGAAATTATAATTTAAAAATTGAAATCAATAATCCACCAGACTCAAACTCACCAGACTTTTTTCTTGGTACATGAGCTAATTCAGTCTAGAGGTTCCTTTCCTTAAGAAATGGGTAACTATACAATGTATTTTCTCCCAGAATTATGGAAAAGGAGTGAGGGATAACATTAAACTGATACATTTTTTTGCTAGCTGCTAGAGTTATGGATAAATGACTCCATCTTTCTAAGTCAGACTGAACATCTTTGAAAGATCTACTGAAGTTCCAAGACATGATGTTAAACTTTTATGAGATCGAGGCTGAAATCTTATTCTGCTTGTGAAAGCCAGCAAACCTGATTTATTTAAACAGTTGCTTAATATATTTATTTATTTACATTTGTATCCAAACTCCCTAGTATAAACTTCCTTAATATTTCAAATAATATGTTTCTGAGTCATACTTTTGAGGTTGTATTCAGAGATTTTGAAAAGAGTTATTTTATCGGTTTCATTTTATTTAAAATGCATGTCACACATAGGTATTGGAGACATTGCAGAGTAAAATATTAAAAGATTACAAATATGAAAGTAAATGTAGTCTGATAGTTAACAGTAAAAACAACACAAAGTATAGGGGGACATAAAGCAATAAACAATCAGTTTAGCAATGGATTTCAATGCAGAATTGTTCTTTTTTTGGTCTCTTTTAATAGGTTTTATAAGAAGTTAATACAATTCATTTCAAACTTTATAGCATGGACTCGCCATAAAATATCCAAAGTGTGTAGTGTGAGGTAAACTTATGGATGGCAGCCAGTCCAGCTTCAGATTTCAAAGATAAAAAAAGAAAGAACCTAAATTCAAAATGATGCCCCCATGACGGAGCAACCTCTCTGAGCCAGTCAACACTTCACTTTTTGTTGTTGTTACATAAGTCAATCAGGCAGATAGACAGAGGAAAGGCTTTTCCTTTTTTGGAAGAAATCATTAAGTGATACGTCACAATGGGGGGCATGACTAGGATTGTGGAAAATCAGTGGCCTAGCCCAGGAGCAGTGACATATTGTAGTGGGATCTGGGGGCATCGTCCCCTTGGAGGAATATGTTGTTGCTATAAATACACCAACCTGTAAGAAAAAGAAAGCCAAAATATAAAATGACATTATTTTAATGAAAAAATATATCTTTTAATGAAGTGGGATCAAATATGATCTTTGGAAAACCAATCTTTAGATTACATTGAGAATACAAACAAACAAACAAACAAAAAACAATAAATAAATAAATAAGTAAGTAAGTAAGTAAGTAAGTCAGATGAACAGATTGTTCAGTATAAACCTAGTATAAACAGTCTAAACTTCTCTCAGCTCTCTCTGCCTCTGCCTCTCTGTCTCTCTCCAGTGCCTTTATTGACAACTACGTGCTACACACTGACAGCTCCTTTTTGTTTTATTTTGTCCTTGCACATGACATGAATTAGCAGAGGATTAATTGGTTGAAAAGAATGCTCAAATCCCAAGGTTGTGCTCTGTGAGCAATATTACAGCACTCACTTCTTACCTCTCAGCTCCTCTCTCACCTGGCTGGGTAAGGTCTCTGATACTTTGGTCAGCTGGACTGGAGTAAGATTTTCAGGTCATTGGCTTCATGACAAATCATTTTTAATTTAGTAGTTATCATTTTAAGAGAGATTTTAAAATTGGCTAGTTGCATTTGTCAGTACTGAATCCAGGTTTTCAAACCCCCCCATGACCCTACCTAGGACAAGTGGTAATGAAAATGACTGACTGAATGAATGAATGAATGAAATATGAATAAATCAATAAATCAATACAAGTCAACCAAAACAGCAGATATTGTTATTTGCTGAATAAAATATTTTGGTCAGTTATTACACACTGATCCAGGAAACACTAAGTCTAGCTAACAGTACTGTATTGAGCCTTTGTGTTACATGGATCTTTGGTTGATAGTACAAAATATGTAGATAATTCCCTTATTTTACTTTTGCATGTGAAACAGCACAAGACTAATATTACCAAAAGAAAGCATTAAACACAATGGAAATACTGCAGAACAGATTTCAGAAAATGTTTTTCACATTCTGTATATTATTGACAGTCATGACTACATCGTGTCAATAGCTCCTTTGTTTTATTATACAAGGCCTGACATGCTCCTTTGAATTCTTGTAATAAAAAGCCATTCAGATTAACAAACATTAGCAAGGGCATTTTCTGAAGCAGGAGACTATACTGTACTGGGCTGACAATGCAATTCATTAAAGCAAATCCCCACTGACATTTTTCACTGCTCACAGGTATGATTTACTGTATCTTGGTAAATGGGACCAATTCTTCAGGTGTGGTGCTGGTATATATATTATAATCCCTGAACCCCTTAAGTACACTCCTCACATCTAAAGTCTCCCCAGAATGTTCATACAAGGGCTTAGGCTAATTTGTGGGATCAAGTACTTTGGATTGCTGAAGCGAGTCTGCCCACTGAACCATGTTTGCACTTGATGCAGCTGAGTGTCTACTTGATGCCATGTTAAACAGTCTGGTCTGCACAGTATTGATGAGTGACTCAAGGAACTTTGTTGAATCAATCTGCTTCATCCCTCTATTGCTTGTCAACATGATGCCGCTGAACTCCAGCCTGTCAGCAGCTAAGAGAGCGTCCAAGCTTTTTAGTCCATATCACTGCAGCAAGATCTCAAATTGTCAGCACATCGTCCAACCCAGATGACCACATAGGCCGAGTGTTGCTACCCTCAAATACAACTCAAAGAATATGACACACAGGTCCGTTTCCATTTGGTTGTTTAGGGTCCAAAACTACTTGGTTATGTTTAGGAAAAGGTTAGGGTTAAGGTTAGGGTAAGAACCTTTGTCGTTATGGTCACAATAATAAATATGCACAAATGAACAAAACCAAAAACGAAACCTAAACACCCGGAAATGAACACCGGTCTCACTTCACTCAGGACTCAAACATGGGTGTCCCACATGAAAGTCTTGTGTTTTGTCGACCCATCCACCACACTGACCTCCTCCATACACGGAGTTTCTCATTCTACTACGTTGCTTACCCCCAGTAGGGGTGCTAATTTAGGAAAGGTTCCTGTCAGTCAATTTGCAGGGTAGGAACAAACGACCTGTGGAGTTGGTCTTTGTGGGAGGATGCTCTGTAAATTGTTCTTGTCAAGCTGAGAGTGTACTGGGTCATATCATGCTGATGGGACCCAACAGAGGACATGGTAAGATTTGGACAATTATTACTACTTTTACTGGGTACAAGAGGCCCTCTTCATGTGGTTCTTCTCAGGTTGTCTGATTCTGTTCTTATCAGTCCTCTTTCCTGCAAGGTCAGTGACAAGTTTGCAATTTCCTCCAGTGTGTCATACATCAACCCATCAGGCTTCGAAACATGACCCTTTGTCTCTCATCTCTGGTGGCATCTGCAGAGGCAATGCTGAGGTGGGAGTGCAAAGCTCTGTAGGACCTCCACACAAGCTTTTACTAAGCTATCAAACAAGGTCTCTCCCAACCATCTGCAGATTCACTTCAGGGTCTTGGGCATGTTCCTTGACTGTCCATTTTCTTCTTAGCATGATGCTTGCACCGGCTTATGCAAAAGCAACGGAGTGGTCCTTTATGAAGTTTTCCTACTTTTGAAGGCAGTTCCACAGACTGTCCATCTTAGTTTTCAGCTGACTGACTTCACAATTTTGTTTTTAATTTCTTTAGCTACTTATATGATTAATTATATTTATTGCTATGAATCAGGAATCAAGGGTGATGCCATGTCTAGACAAATTTTCTGCTGGATATCAACCAACTCCTGGCAGTCAGTGTATGGCCTATTCTTTTCTTCTCAAGCTCTTTCCACTTGCCTCTGTATGAAAACTTAATTTGGAAAGTTTTGTTTTTGTTTTTTCCTCTGTGGAGTGGTTTTTGGAAGTTGCAAGATTTTATTGCACAGTATTTGGAGTCACCATTGTGGCTGTAAGGAACTTTTGTGTTGGCCCATTCGTTAGAAAGGGACTTCCCCATCTCTTTCAGTGCACCAAGGGGTGATATTCGCTTGCATATACCATATGTAACATACAGTGGTCTCCATCTATAAAAGTAGCCAAGAGTTTTTCTTTTTTGAAATACATTCTTTCTCTGTCCAAATACAAGGATGGCACCCAACTGTTCCCTCTGCTTCTCTGGCAGTCTTGTCGTTTCTCTCTACCTGTTTCTTCTGTCTGTCTCTCTGTCTGTTTCATCTGTTTCTGTCTCTCTGCATGTTCCCTCTGTGTCTATTTCTCTGTCTGCCTCTTTGGTAACATCTTTTGTTTTCTCGCTGACAGTTCCTTCTCTGTCTGTTTCTTCTCTGTGTGCTCTTTTTTTCTGTTTTTTTTTTTCTTTTCTTTTTTTCTCTGTACTACCTCCATCACTGCCGGCAAAGTTGAAAATGTATAATTTTACACTAGCTAACTTACACTTTACTAACTTACATTCTTTGTGAAAACGTGCATAATAAATTTACATGATGCGTATAACTTCTTTTTTAAATAGTCTTAACTGGTTTTAGCTATAGCTAGTCAGCTTTTTAACTAATATTAGTTAGCTGCCTATTTTCAATATCAATCTATCAGTTTTAGCCCTGCTAGTAATAGCGAGTGGCTATATAGAGCATGAGAGGACCCTGATGTTATGGGTTGTAATCCATTATGTGATTGCATCTTTGACTTTCCAACAATGGGGAAATCTTTACAATTAATGAAGGATTTTTGGGTTCAAAGCTATGACATCAACATAAGTGTTGAAGGGTTCATTTTCTCACCATTTATGTTTCTTTTATACTATGATATTATTCTACAAGAAGAGTAATAGTAATAGAAATAGAAAAGTATCAGGAATAGAAAATAAATCGTACAGAAATCATTTTAAAGCTGTCCTTTTATTTTCTTGTATTCCACAATGGCTTTTAAACAGGACATTTCTATTGTTACAAGTTTTTCCTGGACACGCTGCTACTTGCCATTTATCCATTATTGCATTATTGCAATATAAAGATGTTACAAAAGTGATGACACATAAATCACACATCATTGCCTGCTGCTTAGTTAACATCCCACCTCCACCCCAGCAACCACCTGTGGGCTCTGAATATTTCTCCGAGAAAATATCCTATCACTCTCTGCTCTGTTCACATCAGCTCAGTAGGCCGCAGAGAGGCCAGAGTGGGTCAGAGATCATCAGAGCCTAGACGCCAAACGTAATTATCTGTGTTATACATTATATCTGTGCAAGCTTTCCATAACTTTACTTGTGAGTTGGCTGACTGAAAGTACCTTGTTAGTGAGTGTCTGCAAAGCTCATGAGCCACTTGTCAGTGTTACTTTTTAAGCCTAAAAGTCAGGGGAGCATGACCTGAAAGACCCTATAGCTTAAAAAGCTCAAATAAATTTCTCCCTCACCACTTTTGGAGCTGCTGAGCCACCTCTGCATAGTAGGTGCTGTGTTGATTTGCGATGGTGTAATATAACTAACCTATTTTGCACCTACATTCATTTAAGTGTATCCCTACACCAACCTGGCACTAAACCCACACCGACCTGGCACCCCACCTTCCGTCCCTTATTTGGATGTGAGAAAGTTGGCAACCCTAATGCAGCATGTGTTGTATTAGTCTGATTGCTCAATAAACCCAGTTTACATATGATAGATCAGTAATCAGATTTCCCCTTGACCCCCAACATATCCTGGACTGTGACCACTGCTGAGCGCAGAGCTGCCAGAACACACTGGACAGCCAGCATCTCACTCTGGCAGCTTCCCTGAGCTTTGCCCCTCCGCTCCAGGCAGCAGCGGGTCAGACAGCTCAGTGAGCGGCAGGGGTCATTTTTCTAACGCTCTGTAGGTGGACCAGATGTGTTTTTCATTTCATTATATTTTCATCAGTGCTAACGCCGACATAAAATTACTAAAATGCATCCTGCAATGACCATGTAGAACAGTGTCAGTTTCCTTTTTCTTTCTTTTCATGCACTATAATACCTCTGCCAAGCTTTGACTGAAAGAAAAGCCCAAGTTGATTCACTGTTATAGCCTAGTATTGACTAAATGGTCACAATGTTTACATGCACACAAATAAATACTGATTATAATCAGACTTAGGCAGTTACCATATAATTCAAGTGGTCATTTAAACAGCATATTACAATATCCTTTATTGGAGAAAAAATGTTCTGATAAATCTAATAAACACACCCACATTTTTGCCCAATATTTTATTTGTTGCATGCAGGCTATAGCCTACTGTGGCATTTAGTTTATAGAACATATTTACTAGAAGAGCTACAGCAGAATAGAATTGTGTGCAGGCTCTAAGTTATGACATAGCTTCTCCATGTCATGTGTTTATGTTGTTGTTGTTGTCTGTAAAGTAATGCCAGCACATATTTGCATAATTTAGTTGTTCTGGGAAGAACTGACTCTGGTGTGAGCATCTTCCCACTGCTCTGAACTTAGTATTTAGCTCCATATCAACAACACAGGCCTCCAGACATGGCAACGTCACTAACTCACTCATTTGCTCAGACAGCCCAGACAACTTTGGCCTCTTGTACAGAATGCTTAGCGGGGCTCTTCGACTTACTTTATCTTTGGGAAACAAATATCCAATGTTAGAACTTCAGCATTTCACCAACATTCCATAATGGAAGCATATTGATTTTGGCTAGTTTGTCAAGAAGCCAGCTGGCTACTGTCTCACAGAGTATGTGGCAGCTCATTAACTGTGCATGTGGTCAACCAATCACAGCATTCATTAAAATCTGGGCATATTTGATGTCATTTACACCAGCAAGTAGATTGGATTTCTAAAATTGTTATGACAACCAGGAGGATAGTTTCTCACTGTCAATTATAATATGTTGGGTAGCTATACATTAACATTGATTTATTCATTTTCTTTAACTCCTGGGACCCATTCAAGATCTCAGGGGGTTGGAGCTTATTCCCAGCATGCATTGTGTAGAAGGCAGGACACCCTGGACACCAGTCCATCACCTTTTGCAATTACATGCACTATGTAAAACAATACAACTGGAATATGCAATTCTCATGGCATTAGACATTTAAGACTTGTCCAAGTCTGGCTCCTAGCTTCACCACAGATCTTTTAACCCCTAAAGCACATTCCTACAAATGGTGTCTATGCTCTTATTCAAACAGACTAAAGTCAAACAGTACAAAACATTGGACGTTATTCAATCCCCATGGGCAACTGAACTGATGAGAGCTCTTTTCAAAACCTCACACTGAGGGAAAATGTCATCCTTGGGCTTTACAGCTAAAATACCAAAATCTGTGGCGGTATTTCCTCTGAATGCCAACTCCAGCTGCTAACAAGCACAATAAACTCCACGGCAAACAAGAGCAGAAAAATACCCCGGCATTGTGCATCAGTCCATCAGTCCAAATATACAGAAAGAATGTATCAACCTTTTATGAGAGAGGGAAATACGCTGCAGGAGGGTTTCTGTGCATTTCGTTGCATTTATGTGTTTGTAGTGCTGGTGTGGAGAGGAAATGTCATTCCTATGGCCTTTTCTGTACCGCCACGTCTGGAGCAGAATCTTTTCTTTAAGCTTATCTATTGACAAGAAAACAGTGTGTAATGCAGAGGGCGGGCTGGCCTGCAGAATGCATACAGGTGATGAATCAAGGAAAAATTGCCTCAGCAGATGATTAAATGTCTGAAACAATTGTGTTTTCCCATTTCCTTCAATCTTCTTTTGAGGACTTTGTTGAAACAGCAGAAACAGGAAAACGTACAGCGGACTGGCCAGATTAGGAATAGTCTTTATATGGAGTTGAGAATTCAATGAATTGAATGAAAGGATAAAGGCCAGTCTGGTATTTTTGCTATTATTGTCCCTCCATAATTAAATCAGGGCGAGTGCGGCTTTCTTTCTATTCATTTCTTTGTTTGTTTGCCTGTCCTTCACTTATGATAACACTGATAGATGGGCTTTGGATGAAACTGGGACAAATTATGCATATCGCCAGTGTGCATTGGAATTTTCAAAATTACAGCCCTTGGCCCAACAGGCCACTACATTGTTCATTTTGTTGTCTATATGATGCACATAATATTTCAGACCGCATTCAACAGATTCTCACAAAACAAAACAAAAAAATAGGACCTCTCACCATTGCATTTCAGCATTTTACAGTCACTGGTATAGAATTGCATGCCAATAAATACATAAATATTACATATATATATATTTCTGTACCACTTCCATTGTTAAATGTGAATACCCAACATGAACATTTGGACTCTGTGCTCTTGTTCTGGTCAGTTATTTTGTAAATCTGCAACTCCAGCCATGTGGATCTGTCAACAGTGAACATAGCACGATTTTTATTTTTTAATTTTTTTTCTTAAACCAACAAAAACTCTGCGGTAGCATGCCTATAACGTTTTATCCATAATCTTCAATCTTTTCTATTGTTATGTGATATCCTATTCCTCATTCCCCATGAGAATCAATAAAGTTTAATCTTATCTTATCTTATCTTTAAGCTCCCACCCATCTGTTGGAATTGGCTGCTGCCATTATTGGCCAACAGGAAAAACACATTTTCTAAAAAAACTCTAAGAAGAAAGGATGAACGTGAGAGAGAGAGAGAGAGAGAGAGAGAGAGAGACAGACAGACAGACAGAGAGGGAAAGAGCATGTTTACCATACTTAGCATGCAAACAAACTTGCTATGAATGGCAGCCCATGGATTGATATGAATGCCAATAGTGGCTGTTTAAATGTTATTGGATGTAAATATTTGGCTGAAATGTTTAGCTGCTCTTGGGGGCGGACGGCTGGTGGCTTCAGGTCAAATAACAGTGGAACCAGTAGGAGACAACTGAGGGGACACAGGGACTTGTTAATGAGGGCTGAGGGTATCGTGTGAGGTAGTTTAGCGTTTGTGCATGTGCGGTTTCACTGTGACCTTCTACCTGTTTTAGGGCGTAAATTCCCAATACTGTGAGAATAAAGATAAACACGAATGGTCCCAATGATGTGAGAGGTTATTTTTACATTCAGGGGTTTGAAACAAGATTGTTTTAATTTTGGCAGTTTTGGTCCCCTAAAGCATTGAAGAACATAGTGTGTGTGTGCGCGCTTCTGTCTGTGTGTACCCCTCTGTGTGTGTGTGTGTGTGTGTGCAGGTCATAAGCGGAGTACACTAAATGGGCTGGCCAAGCTGACTCCATTGTTTGCCAAGTATGGATTCTGCTAAAGGTCCCTATTAGCATAAGGCTCCCAGAGAAAGCCCTCTGCTCTCCCCCAGCCACTCCCCTTGCATGCCAACTCACTGTTTGTGCTCTCTGATTGAATAAGTGTCTGAGAGAGCGTTGCTATTTGCACTGCAGGGTGCTGCACCACAAGACTAAGACTTATTGTAGTCAGCATGTGGATTAAGAGAAGTACAACTATGGGTCATTTTCTTTTCCCTTTAGGTTTATTGTTTGTTTGTTTTTATACAGCCAAGTGCAGCTAGGAATAAGCCTGGAAGTGAGATGCTTTGCTCGTCTATAGCTGGGCATTAAATTTCATCTTGGTATAATAAATGTTATTTGGTGCAAATAAACTCTGTTCTTTGTTTCGCAATATCTAATTAATGGCTATGGGTAAAAATTTAACCTAGGCTATCAATCTTCATGTTAGCTGACATTTTAGTCTCCCATAATCCTCAAGTTTTTATCATCATTTATTGTTTGGATGGATTGATGCAATATAGTGATGTATATAACAAGATACACAGTTTAGCTGCATTGTTTCATTATGGTCTAGTATAATGAAATAAAAGGTATATTATTGTGGAATTTGAACTTTAACTATACACCTTAAAATCTAAGATCTAAGTCATTCTTCACACAGCTCCCACAATCCTCCACTTATAACCAAATGAATGTTAATGATGTCAAATGGCAGGGAGGACACACTGGGAGGTTTTTCATCTATTACTGTAGTTCACATAAATAGCTGGAACACACTGATGTATAGGTAAACCTTTTATGATGGTATGACAACAAATACTTTAGAATCTTATATTATTACATGCCTATGTTGAGTACTCAATTCTGATTAGTCAATTAAGGCATTTCTGAACACAGTATTTCCTAAAATAGTTTTATAGTTTATTTAGCTCAACTGCAGAGGATACTAGGCTTTTACTGGAGGCCTTTATTCAATAAATTTATTTGCTCTTATTTTAGTTTGAAGCGTCCTTGTTTTCTGATCTGCTTCCTTTTTTTGGACTGACCACCCAAAAAAATTTGGACCGGGAAAGGTGAGGGGGGCATGCGCTCAGTGCACTTATTTTTCCCCCTCTCCCAGGCAATTTTTTTCTCTCCTTTCCCATTTTTTTTCTCAGCTTCTTTTTATCCCCAGCCTGTATTTGGAGCCGGCCTTTATTTGTTCGTGTTGACCACCATTTGTTCTAAGTGAATGTGCTTCATGATGCCTTGCTGCTGTGTGTTTTAAGCTAATGTTAGCAAGGCTGCTACATATACAAAAAGAAGTCCCTGACTGGTGACACCCAGTGTCAAAAAGACGTTATGACAGTCAACCTCATTTAATGATGTTACTGGGCTCCAAAATATTTTCCTTCAATCCAGGCGACAGGTGAGTGCCTCTCCTAGCTAGCAGCCTGTCGTAGGCTAACTTAACTACTTGGCAACCTTGAAACATAAACACTACAGCACTGCCCAACTTCAATTATATTTTTTAAATTGTAATTTCTTTGCTTTTACTACTGATGTTAGTATGGAGGCTGCTCTACAAGCCATGTAATGAGTGGCATAATTCATTCCAAGGTGGTCTTCTATTGAAAAATAATGACCCATGCGGACACAAATCATCATTTTTGGATAGAAAACCACCTCACTGTGGATTACCACTTACATAAAGAACATTGCATATGCTTCTATGTATGTGTGTAGTACAAGTTATGTTTAATAACTTTACTGTGTTTGCTATAGAAGAGAGAAGGCAGCTGCTCAACCAGGGACCCACAGGGCTGAGATCACATTCAAAGGCTGTGATGTATATGTCATGAATGTGTCATGGGACTGGACAAAGCCTGCACTTGTTTTCCTCTGGTAGGGTGTGCGAGATGAGAAAAGAGGTGCGGGTTGCACCTCAGCGGTGATGATTTAAGCAGTTGGGGCTGTGCAACAATGATGAATAATGTCCGGCAGCCACCTGTCTTTGCAAGAAGGATCAGTCTTTTCCTTCAGCAAAGCCTCCCTCCTCCCCTTCTATTCTGCTCTCCCTTCATCCTCTTTCACAGAACAGAGGGAGGATGTCCAGGGTTGCACCTAAACTGCTTTAGTAACCAGCTTTAATCGACGACTCAGCCGTTCCTTTTATAGATTTAGCCTCTCAATGTACTACGCAGCAATTTCTCCCCATCGCTCGCTCTCTCTCTCTCTCTCTCTCTCTGTGCTTCCCCCTGTTTTTCCATCTCTGCCTCTTCCAAATAGCGGACGGTACAAATTAAGCGTGAACCTTGCGAGGGCAAGAAAAAAGGGGCCACAGCTGGGCGTGTTTAATTAAGATTACAGACGTGTTGCCTGTACCACTTTGTATTAGTCTTTCTCACACACATTACAGGCTCAGTGAGCATGACATGACTTATGGCCATGGCGTTTGGGCCGTGGGGTGAGTTTTAATTAACCCTGGGAGGATAGGGGAGACTGATACTTCCTGCTCGACTCTGCATGTTGGCCGACCAGACTCTGTCCCTGAGGACGGCTTGGGAAAGCCCCTTTAGATCCTGAATGGGAGCCGAGCCTCGCACACCAGCCAGCTGCTTGTGCTCCGGCACAGCGGTGATGACCGGAGCCTCACAGTACTGTAGGGATGCTGATATGGTCATGCCTGTCTGATAATGTGGAGGGAAAGTAGCGATGAACCAGCGGTGATGATCTATGGCGAGCTGATCCAAACAGGAAAGTTTGTAGTATAAGGGAGCCTCACAGGACATCGTAAGAAATCACAAATAATACAGAGCATGATGATGAAACAGAAAATGGTGGATGTTATATCTATGTGGGAGGACATGAAAAAGATTTTTGTTTGCAAATATTTAATGCTGGGTGTAATTAATGGCCTAGTTGGACTGTTTAAGGTACAAGCACTTTCATTTTCTTAAAATGCAGCCCATCACTCCCGGCTTCTTAATGACTCATCCTTCTCACTTGAACAGTCCATCAGAAAAGGATGCCTTGATCCCCACGAAGCCACTCTCTTTTCTTTTTTTTTCCCAGCAGCCTGCTAATGCAGATTATGTACACTCATCTAAGAGAAGCCTCCGAGAAGTAGCTTTTTAATCTTTCTGCAGGACAAGCAAAAATTACTTTGACCCCTCTTTGTCAAGGATGAAGTGTTTTTTCAATCCATTTCTACAAGCTTCCCAGGGAGCCATGGCCACGACAAAAAAAATTACTTCATTAATCAAAGACTTTTACCGTCTAAACAGTATTTGGCAGCATAAAACAAAGTGGCGCTTCTGAGCCGGCCCCTATTAAGCATAGCGCAGATGCTTGGAGAAGGTGGTTTATTTAGAAGAAACATCGGGTCCCCAGGGAAAACGGCAGTAATGGCAGTGGTGGTAGTGGGAGGTATATATATGCATATACCCCCCATTCCTTTGCCTTTATGGGATGTCTTTAACGATGGGGTTGACGGTGTATTACAATAAATCCTCAATGCAGAAAAGAGGGGCGAAAAAAAAATCTGCTGGCATCAGCATTAGTGTTTGGGCCACACTGTGATTGATTTCGCTGTCCATCCCCCGTTGGCTCTGCCAGAAAGAAATCATCAAGATAGACAGGCAGCCACTGACAGTTCATCCCTGGAGAAAAACACTGCCAGGGATGGACACCGTTTATGCATACGCTTAGCAAATGGGCACAGAGTCCCAGTTTGAAAACATATGCAATGACATGTTGTTGCACTGCATCTATCGAGCTCTATTTTTTCCCACTGCAGATCCTTGATGGCCTAAAAGACACCAGAAGATGCCGTATCCTTGAATCTCTGACAAATTGTGGCGATTTTGAAAGAAAACACGCAATCGGCTGCTGCTGTGCGGTTCCACAAACACCCACAACTACCCGCAAATGCAGTGGAACCACACAGCTCGGTGACGGAGAACAATTAATTTTATATGGGCTGGTATAAGCCCAGAGGTTCTTGTTTTCACAGCTGAATAGAGTGGCATGGAAAGCCATAATGTTCCAGAGCCAGCCATATCATTCAAGAACAAGAACACGAGTAATGAAAGCCAAAATGACAGCAAACCAGCGACTGTCTCCTGGAGCCAAGAGGGAAATGACACCAGTGCTGCGGACTGCATACTGTGACACATGCTGTGTCACTGGCTGTGAAATTACTTCATCCCTCCGTTTTTGCCTGGGGAGGACAGGCGACCCAAGTGGGGAAGTGGACTCCTTTGAAGGCTGAGGGCTGTGATTTAGTGTTGAACTTCAAAAGGACTGCAGCTTTTCTGGGCACTGGGCATTGGTGGTAATAAGGAGGATATGAGGGAGCATTGGAGGCAGGATATGGGGGAGCAGAGGCCACTGTCTGGGCACTGGCCCCTCTCTGCACCCTGGTATTTGAGACAGTGGGAATGCGGCGAAATAGCCTATCTCATTACAGCTAAGCCCCAGTGGAACAGGTAAGCTCGCAATGGACACTAGAGAAAAAGCTGCCTCTCACAAACCTCCACTGACTGACTGAGCAAGGCAATGAAATGAAATGGCAGCTCAACATTTAGTTGTTGTAATTTAAGGCATAATTTAACATTAAAGGGTATTTTATCTATAGGCATAAGCCACAGACAAGTTGCTTGGCTACCAAAGAAAAGTTGGGAATTCCTCATTACTTCTGTTAGAAGGTCATGTTCTCACCTCTGTGTGTCCATTTGTCTGGCAGCTACTAAACAGCTCTGCATTAATATGCAATAATGTCAGAAAATCAAACCTGGAAGACAATGAAAAACAAAATGTTATGGAGGCTAGCAGCTTTGGAAGGTAGAGAATCAATAAACGGGAATTAGCATTTGTAGAGGTGTTGTGCTCTATGAGTGCCATCCAGTTCCTCATTGGTTTTCAGTTACTTGACATACAAGCACAGAAACATGTTTCACTATGTGACAAGGGTCTTAATTGAAGTGAAATTGACACCAAAAATGATAGTTCTATGGAGGCATTATGACAATTATGTCTCATTAGAGCTAATTATTGCCCATTTGGCACCCGTTGCACTCCTGGCCTGCCTGGAAGGGGGCTTGCCTCTCTGTGGTCCTTCCCAAGATTTCTTCTATTTTTTTCCCCCTTTGGCTTTTTTCTCACCGGCTATGAGGGTCATTTTGTTTTCCTTAAACTGTGGACCTGTGAAGCCCTTTGAGACTGCAACCATGATTACAGACTATAAACTTGAACTTGAGCTTGATCTTACAGAGTCATACCGCAATGCTCATTCTCATTCACTTTTGCTACATGTGGGATCTTTTTGTCGGAATTCAAAGGAGTAGCTGTGAAATGGTGTAAACAAAGAAATTCACCACTTGATAGTGAAAGTCATGAGAAAGTGGCAGTTTTGAAACAGCCACTTTGGCAGTCCAAACCATAGATTTTCTGTTATTTGAATTTTTTATCTGAACACTAATATAACCCCTTGCTACCTGATTTTCCCTCAAATTTCCCCTTAAATAACTTCAAAAAACAACAACACTTTTTTCTCTTCTTTTTCCCCCCCATATTGTACAACAATGTCACATCCATATTGTGTATCTGCTGGTTGCAGCTTCATTGAAACTACATCACATTTACATTGAGTGAAATCTTCAAAGCCAAGATGCCTTTTTTTTTTGGCTGCAGCATTACATCAAATAGAAAATATCTACATGTCTTGTGCATCCTTTTATACACATTTCCTTGGAATTCATCAGGACATATTTGGGATCTTTTGGAAACCTTGGGATCTCCTCTAGCATTTTAAATAAACTTCTGTGAGTCCGCCGGGTAGTAAGGGGTCTTAAAGTCCCTTATTATTGGATAATGAAAACTAATAATATTTTTGCTTGCACTGCACATAGCAAACTTAGCAATACAACAGCAGAACACTGAACACTGCCCTGAAAAAAAGTTTGACAGTTGAGCCCAAGTTTGTTTCCTCACAACAACTGTACTTTCAGTAACACTTCGCCCTGCTCTACAGTCACCCTGACACCCAGTCTACTTTTACTGACGACACACTGCAGTTGGCTATAGGTTCTGGTTGACTGGCTCGGAGACTGGTAGCCACTTTGTTTGTAAAGATAAAAAGGGAGAGAGTCTCAAGTGTCAGGGAGAAAGAGCGAGGGGGCAAAGAAAGAGATTGTGTCAGCATGAAACGGAGAGAGATGTTTGGCTGAGGAATCCTGATGAATTGTGCTCTGCTGTTTAATACTGGAAGGGCCAGGCTTTTGAAATCTGTAGCACAGCCAAGAGTGATGCCCAGGGGCCTGCCCGGCTTTACTCTGCATTCTCTGCACTCTAAATATCATAAATACTATGAAACTACTGTATGTGCCCTACTGAAACTCTGCTATGCTGCATTTCGAATGCTATGACACTGTGTCTTGGGATAAAAACGACTCAGTTGAATCAATGTTTATCTCTAGACTGGTGGTATTTTTTTATGAATGTAAAGGAATCTAATAATTTGTGCATATCACTGGCACCTATGGAAAAACATAAAAAGGCAACAACTCCTACAATGAATGACATCTCGCTGTGTCTAAGGTAAAATATTCAGTACAGATTCTGTGGAGTCCCATGGCACATTGATTGAAACAGAGGGGAAAAGGGAAGCAGACACCATATAGACTCCCCTTTATTTCTAGTATGAACAGTAACTTTTTTTCTAGATTTTCTAACGTTTCCTGTATTCTCACAGCAAATCCATGCCTTTCTTGTCACATCTTTTGTTGGTATTTATTAGAAACAGATCTATGGCTATTGCATTTGTCCAGAGTTCCCCTCCCCAGGTCGGAACTCCCTTTCCATATGGTCATGATTTGTGACTCTTTTTGAACACAAAGTGGATTGTGAAAATTCATAGCCAAGATGTAAAGGTTTGAGCTAAAATTGCACTAGGCGATTTTGCACACTGGGGTCCCTAGACGGCAGTGAGACATCTGTTTGAATTTTGATAAGATCATTACCTAGAAGTCCTGTAAGGTGATGTCAATAAACTAAATTTGTGGCAAAGTTATTTTTGGTGAGTCCAGCTGTCACTTCCTGTTTGAAGATTTCCTATGTCTACCCAGTCTTAACTAAAAATAATTTCAGCAAATAGGGTAAATCAATGGCATCTCATTTAATGTGGATGGGATGTTGCTCTTTGTAATTTAGGCTGATAAGATGGCTGGAATTTAACATAAAAATCCTCCCTAGTGTAACTATACAATGAATTTTTCACAGTAACACAATTTGTACTTCATTGATTAATTGGATACATCTCAATGAAGACAATGAAGAGCAGATGGGATTTGTAGATATCCCTTTTCCTCACATTGTGATGATGCCTCAATGGTTAGTGCTGTTGCCTTGAAACAACAAAGTCCTTGATTCAAAGATTCAAAGGTGTGAATGTGTGTGTGAATGTGTTAACCCTATATATATATATATATGTATCAGCACTCAAGTATTGTGATAGCATTGAATTGGGAGATAAGCATATCATCCCAGCCCTACTAATTAGAAAAAGGACATAAAAGGGACATTACTGGGAAAATTTAACTGTAATTATAAATCCTCATGTCTCGGCTACAAATTTTCACACAGCTCCTACAATCCTCTTATATTCAAAATAATTTCAGTACTTGTGTACTGCTGGGCAATATATTAATACTATATAGACATCATGATATAAGACTTGATATTGTCTGGAATTATGAATATGGTAATATGGTGATGTGGCATAAGTGTTGTCTTTTCCTGGTTTTAAAGGCCACATTACAGTAAAAGAATGCAATTCTCTCAACTTATTAGACTGATGTAGGTGTTCTGTTATTTGCCTCTACCCACTTAGTCATCATATACACATTACTAATGAATGTTTATTAAAATATCTTATGTGCAAATGTCTCATGAAAGCACCAATAGTCATCCCTACTATACTGTCACAATATCAATATTCAGGTATTCAGTCATATTTGATGGGATATTTGATTTGATCTATATAACCCAATCCTTCATTATTGCAAACTAACAAGTGGGTTACTCTGAACAAAGAACTCACAACAACAGTGTACTACTATGCCTATATGGACATATAATGTGTGTGTGGTTGTGTTGTCATACTTTGTGATGTTAGTTATCTTCTATGGATCCATATATCCCAAGTAATTACAGGTTATGTTTTTGCTGTGATACTATGTGTATAGAGCACTTCTTCAGTTTATTATTATTACTATAGGTTAGTGTTTCATTTTCAGCATTCATTTTCTGGGTACCAGTGTCAAGAGACACAGTGCCTGGTGCTAAATAATACTAGACCAAGTCAGTGTTTTATACTAGACATTTAAAGCTCAACTATATAAGAACAGGGAGAACGCTGCAGTTACGCTGGCTGCTTTAATTTTGAAATCTCAATGCACTATGGCATAGGCCTACGTAGGCACTTCTAGTGGTAATATCTGCCAGACAGTGAAGACTGGCTGTCCCATGATCCCTCCGCTGTCATTTCCATCATCTCTCCTATCAGACTCACAACTCACCCCATCTTTTACAGTTTTGAAGTCTCTCAGGTGAGCGTACACAATAATTTCCGCGGCACTATTCCCCCGATCCCACGGCGCTCCTCCTTGTATCGCCCTCCCCCCATCTCCTCTTCCGTCCCTCTCAGGTAATACCGAGCTGACAGCTTTGATTCCTGTCCCAACAAAGATCAGAAGAGACGACGCGGAGGCTGAGGCTCTGCTATCCCAGTCGTCTCCCCTTTGAGTGGCCGTCAACTCGTCACGGCATCGCTCCAGCAGCAGACAGAGGAACAGGGCTTTGCAGCAGACTGATGTCAGTGTTCTGACATGCACTTCATTCAGGCCTCGGACAAGCGGGACTACTTGTTCTCTGCCTTGGGGAGGCCGGTTGGGGACTGTGCCCGGGACCAGCCGTGGCCAAGGACCAGTGCTTAATGACACTGATTGAGACCTGTGGACAGGAGCACATCAGTCAAAACATAGACAAGGCTGACTCGCGGACCTGCCCCGGCCCCGTGAGAGATAGGGAGGGAGGCAGGAGACAGGTAAAGAGAAAAGGGGAGAGGCGAGGGGGCAGACAGAGATAAAGAGAAAGAGAGGTAATGTTGTCTCATTCTGCCTTGGTACCCCGTGTTACCAAGGTAGAACGCACAGCCCCTTTTCCCATCCTGAAGGAACGACTGTCTAAGGCTAAAAACAAACCCTTCAGCTGAGCCTGCACCACTTTTCCCTTCTTCCTCTAAACCTCTAAATCCTTCAATAATAAAAACAGAGCTGCTAGGCACACGTCGTCCTCACATCCCTGCTTTGCTCTGAGCCTCTCTCAAACATCACATTCCTGAAGTGAATCTCAGCTTTGTGCCACAAGACACCCTCATTTTCAGTTCAACTCTCCACTAAAAAAAAAAAAAATAAAAAAAAAATACTTAAAAGTAATTTAGTCTCAGGGAGATTCTGAAACATTTATGTGGGCTGGGCCATGCATATTTCATCAGAGGGCGGTAAAGTTAGGAGTAGGACACACCTACTGTACAGCACGCCTCACGAGCGCTACGCCTCTGCCTCTGGGACGGCTCCTGTGTTTTCAGACTGTGATGATGGGGCTGAGGCAAAGGCAGGAATGGGTGGGGTGAGGACAAGGGGCGCAGTTCAGGTGCAGTTGGTACTCTTCCTGTCATGTGACAGGCAAACACTGGCAAGACCAGAGTGTATTGCTGGGATCAAGTGCAGAAATAGGCATTGGTGGCAGTGGCAAAACACCATTTAATGTAGTTTAAGGTCACAAGTAAAGGAAAAATAGGCGTTTCCGTGTCATAATATGCACTTCTATATTAAATGAGGTTATTAGCAGGTACATAATGGTAGTTGTGTGTTAGTAGGCTGATGAGGTTAAAGAATTTTTTAGGTAAATCTTAGATTCTAATCTCAAATTTGATGATCATATAAGAAACTATATTCACTATACATGTAGCTGATATACACACATGCACAACACATGCACACATGCTCAAATAAGAACTGATGAACACGTGAGATAGTTAGGTATATAAAAAAAACAAATGTTAAATGCATGTTTCAAAATGTTAAAATAGAAAGGAAACATTCATTTTGTAAACAGCTACAGTAAACACAGGTGTTAACTAATCATATTAATTAAGATTCTGTGCCTAAGTAGAACAGATCCCTAATTAATATGATTAGCAACACCTGTGTTTACCTGCTATTTCATGTGAAAATGGCTGCTCTGAATAAGATCTATTAGAAACATCAAATAGCAAGTAATGCAAAAGTGATAAAATAACTAAAATGAGTACATAGTTCTGCTTTTGTTTCAGCCAGCATTTAATTACTGCATTAAAGTCCTTAATGTCTTTACTTGATTTTATTTGTATTGGCAATGCAGCACAGAGGTGAGAGGCCTTTCCTGAGAACGCTGGCTGTCCAAATGAAGTCCTGTAATGTCTGATTGCACAATTGCCACGTGTTGCACCCCTGGTAATCCTGATACCGTTCTGTCTTCTGATGAAATGACGTAATATATCTGGCATGAGACCATGTAATTATTTAAAAACAGTTTCAAGAATGAGAACTGTATGGAGCTTTTAAAACTCAATAAATCATAGCTCTTCAGCATATGACTTTGGTTCCATCTCACAGGGTTGTTAGGCAATTTTTTGAGATTGGTTATATAGCAATTACAATTGATTTAATATTGGATCAGATCAGATCATATTAAGCATGCATGCATTATGCATGTGTGTGTGTCGTGTCATTGAATGACATATCATTCATCTTAACATTCTATCTCTTAATGTTCTTCCTTAAAAGGCTAACTATGGACAGAAGTTGAAAACTAGCCCTAATTATAAAGAATATCAGTTGCATGAACTTCTGAACTAGGAAAAATGTTGATGTTAATACACAGTTTCCCTTTAAACTAATAAATAATAAATGCCATCAATTGTGAATTTATAGCAGTTACTTTTAGCATAAAAATACACAGGATTTTGAACAGTCTTATGGCATAATATAGTTTCTCTAAATTAAAAAGTTTAAAGGTCACTTTAAATATTCCTAACCTCACTCCTAATTTACACGTTGTGCACCCACCAAACAACAACTTCAATTGTCAATACTGATATGGATCTCTTATGCGCACTTTGAAAAAAAACAAACAACAACAACAACAACACCAACAACAACAACAGTCATCTTTACAGTGCTGCACATGGACCTTGAGTGTTAACTTGATAAATTCAGCCATTCATTTCTGAGTTTCTGTTCTGGTTGCCGGCTCTTTTTTGACTATTGAGTGACTGTGGGAGTGGCAGGGCCCTTTTATATAGATATATTTGACTTTGACTCATAGTACAGAACACAAAGGAAAGACAGGAGTGAGGGAGATCAAATGCAAACACAGGGACATACGAAGGCCCCTGGCTGGATTTGAACCCAACATAACGCGTGGCACAGGACATTACATGACATGTGCCAGCCCAAGCCAAGACAACCAGTGCAACCACAGGCCTGCCCAATCGGGAATCCTTAAAGAGTAACTAAACCTCAACCTAAAGTAGGGTGGCAGGTGATGTCACCACCTGTTGTTCTCTATGGGTGATGACATCACCTGCCACCAAAAACCAGGCACCCTACTTTTCACCATTAGAGGCCAGGCTTCACAGAGGTTTAGTTACACTTTAAACAAGCATGCTCATGGTGATCAAATATTATCTCCACCCCTCTCATCTCTCAGAAATAGCAGTGGGAAAGTACAGTATGTGTGTGTATGTGTGTGTCCCAGTCAACAAAATACAATCAAAAACCAACCTTTCTGGTATCCACATTTGCTTGTAAAGGTGAACAAAAATACCACTTTGGTAAGTTTAGTTTAATTCTGAATGACATGGGGCGAAAAAAAATAAGAGAGCCCTGTCAGCATGCACTCCCCTTCTCTTGATCATGCTCTGCCTTGGCTCCCAAACTTGAATTCAGTATTCAAGCCATACAAGGCTGAGCATACCCTTAAATTAAAACTGACCCAATCGGTAATTTCACATCAAAACAGCGGCACGAACCAAAAACTTGTGAAATTTGAATTTCGATCTTGTCAAAATTCATCTTATTTAGTACTTAGAGTTGCTCCCATACCACCTAGTTTTGGAGTGTTGTTAGGGTCTTGACTGTTGTGAATAATATGAACTAAATGACTCCCGTACCTCCCTTCATTTGTGTCTCACTGGTTGAAAGAAGCTCAATGAATCATCTCCCCCACCTGTCTGGCGTGTCTGGCAGAGAGGCAGATGGGAAGTGATTGAGCGTAAACACTGAGGGCTCTAAGGAGGGATGATGTGACAGCGACCAGACTCTCCACGCCCTGGTTGCCACAGATACCCATCCACTACCAGGCAACTGCCTTCACAAGCCTGCGAAAAGCACGGCGGATTACAGCGGCTCTGTAACATGCGGAGACGGTATGGCGGTTTGTTTGCGAGTTTGAGAAGAGAGACGCAGGTATTTGCCCGTGTTAATAGACAGTAACGTGTTGATTTTTCAACCGGGCGACGACGTTGCCAACAAATGCCGACAAACTTTGCTTGATGCGACTCGTATTAGCAAAATTGCTTAATTGACATTTCAATTACGGAAATCTGCCGGGTTGTTTATTTCATTTCCCGACAGTTCTCTGCATAAGCCCTTCAGAGATCTCCTGGAAGACACTGTATCCCTTAGCAGCTCTGCTTCTCCTAAGTCAGCCCAAATCCCTATTAAACAGCCAGTATTAACACAAGGAAATAGGATGCATATACTGTCAGCCTTTTGGTTGTGAAAGGTGGTCTTAGAAACGTCTTCTGCCTCTCTCTCGCTGAGTTTTTACTTTGGCTGGTGTCTGGTGGGATGGCCGAATGAAGCGGCTCTGACAGGCAATTACTGTATTTAATATCTCTTGGCAGAGGAGAGGAGTCATTGTTTAGGTTTGAGCACAGTGAATCCCAGGCAGGATCAACTGTGACAGCCTTTTTCTATCCAGTATCCTCCATTTGTTATTTCCCCCTTCTTTGCCAAAGAAGCTGAGAGCTACCGCATCCCAAATGAAAATGAAGACACATGAATCTTTTACCGCCACTGGATCCTCTGTGTATTTTCCGGGGGGTCAAAAACAACAACCTTGTTTGGAGAGTCATGTATAAATCATGAATCTTCATAAGTCGTTGCTCTCTGAATGCAGATGTGGCCTAATTATTTGCTTATGGTCACAATCTCTTATCTTGGAGCCGCGTCTCGTCTCGACGGCAGCCCGGCCTGTTTATGCCTTCGCATTGTTTCAAAAAATCAGCGGCGCAAACAAATGGAACAGCAATCATCTACAAGTGGTGTGAGCTCAACAAATAGGCGTGTTCAACATTCATCGGCACCAGAGGCCAGAACACATCCTGGAGAAAACAGGCAATTCCAACCCAAATGGAGTTTTAATGTTTGCTCTATAATTAGATTAAACCAAGTTGAAATACACTGTTTTGCCTTAGGTGACTAGTTAATGTGTACAGAATTATATTTCAGACCGAATTACCAGCTCTCGTATCTAATCTGGAGCAGGATTTGCATAATGTTCTCTTTTTAAATATGTATATTAATGAATAGGGGAGGACTAGAGAGGAAAGTGCATTAGCATGCTTTTAACCATAACCCCCGGTCCCCATACAGCCACACACACTTCGGCTTTCCCTGCAACATCCCTTTATTCCGACAGTGTTTTTCTCTTCCATCCTATTTTCAGTTTTCTCAGAGCACAGCGAGCGATGCCTTCAAATACAGGTGGCGGTATTATGAGGCTGCTGGGCTTAAAGGGAAGTCTGGCTAAATTCAAATTATCCTGAATCAATATGACATCATCTGACAAGAAGTTGCAATTGGTAAGAGAAGGGTACGTCAAATGTCATAGCTAATGTTGCATCACATGAATTAAGGATTCAAAGGCGGTTTAAGCACTGTCTGCAACTAGCATGCGGTTGGCTGCCTGCCCTGTTTGTGTCTTTTTGACAGTCAATATACACATTAACTGAGTCCACTATGAGTCCCCAGACACAGGCCTCTCTTATGCGCGCTGCATTGTTTCATTTATGGTAAGAATAATGTGTGGGTGTGTGACCGCTAGTGATTGGACCCGCATTGATTTCAGATACATTTGAAGATATGAGCACCAAAGGCTTCCTCCAAGAAAAAAAAAAGGCGGCTGTGTCTGTGTATTTGTGTGTCTTCCTCTTCACAGGAGCATTAGATGATTAATGATACAGTGGAGATCAAAGAGGGTGCCCGGCATAATGTCTGTTCTCTCTCTCTCTCTCTCTCTCTCGCTCTCTCTTGCTATTGTAAGGGTTCGTATTGACCCAGAGCATCTCAGAAAGTCCTGTTTGAATGGAGGGCTAATTGTTATCCAATTGACAACTGTGAGGCAGTTAAAATCCCCTGCTGTGCGCAGGGTGTGTGAGCAGAGTGAGAGCAGAGAGTGGAAATCCTATGGACTGCCTTGCCTTCAAAAACAAATAAAAATGCTGAATCATGGATGTCTGTTTTTCTTTCAAGCAACCGTAGAAATATTACACTGAGTGGGTTTATATGCATTTTAAAAGTTAAATTTGAGCCGGACTAAAGCAATAAAGCAACTTTTTAAAACGTCACATTAACATTTTGGTCCAACTGAAACCAAATCAGTTTTTTTGGAGTCGGATTAACACTCCTAGATAATGGGTATGAGGATCGATTTCCAACAGCTCATTAAGGCTTCAATCGGCCGAGGTGTTCCGAAGGTTAGGTTATGCGCCACAGGTGTGATACCTGGAAGTCAAACGCAAAGTCAATGCGGTATATCATGGGGAATGCTAAGGCTGAAAATAATGCATCTTTGGACAGATGAGGAGACAAACTTCATGTTGTTGCAGCTGAAGGAGTTGGACACCCTTAAATACATGCGAAAAACAAGGAACGGTGAACTTCTTTTTTTTATAACTACCCATTGTTTTGTTCTGTTATGTGACGCAAAAGCTCAACCGGAAGAATGCCTTCTTCTTCTTCTTCTTCCTCTTCTTCCTCTTCTTCTTCTTCTCAACCGGAACAAAGTCTTGTCAGACGCTGTAACAGGCTACTTCCATCAGTAAATCGATTCTTTGACTGAGTCATGTATACTGGGACAATGACATTGTCCAATTAAATCTTATCTTTGGCCTAATCGAGCTTAAGACTTTAGTGTGATTGGAACTGTGCATGTAAACCTACTGACTAACATTTAGTCACAGAATTCATCCGAACTGCATTCCTTTCGCCTGGTCTCTCTTTTTTTTCTCTCACTGTTTTGTTTCCCTGTCGATCAGTAAGTACAATCCCCTGTTAGACATCATTATTTTGCCAAATTCTATAATGGGTCTCCATGGTACCAAATCCTTTGCCCAAAAGACCCCCACATCTCCCCAGTCCTTGAGCTTCCTCCACAGCTTAGAGGCCTGGCTTTCTCCCTGGACATCTCTGGAGCCAACAGGTGGCTAACACCTGGAGAAGCAGCTGGCTGTCCAGCTAGCCAAATGACTGACCACTCTACCCAATGCAGACAAACCCCAAACAGGACTGGACTGCTGCTTTCCGAGGCCAGATTCCCAGGGACTGCTGCTAAACCACAAGAGACTGGAGGTCTAACACCTTCCTGGTTGGCTTGGAGGAGAGTGTAGAATGGGATGGAGCGGCAAAAGCAAAGCAGGGCAGTGGATGGATAAAGGCAATACCTCACGCAAAACCTCATCTCGGCTGCTGGCTATGCTAATTAGGCAGATATAATGAGCCCAGTGGAAATCTTTTCAATTGTGTGTAATTATTGAGTCCCTTACTAATATAGTCTGTGGAATTAAAAAGCATATTAGCTATCAAAGACTGCACAGAGGTTTAGAATTCATGGACCTAAATGCTTCCAATTTAAATAACCTTTTACATGACCATATCTTAGCCCCTTGCCATTCTCTTGCATTTTCTTTGCCATGCAAGCAAATGCTAACATCTCACAGAATAGGATTAAGACTTTCTACAAATTGTTAGGGTCCTCTGGTAAATTTGGTATGTAGATGATCCACCAAGCAGCAAAATCTTTAAATTTGGTTAACTCTGCTCATTCCTACCCCCATTACCCCACTATTTTTGATAGTGGAAGATTATGGAAATAAGAGGTGAATACATGCTTCATTGCTTAGTGTATGGGATGTATTCCAAATTGAAAAGCGGATACTAATACTTTGTAAAAGTTATGTTCTACCAGGTTTGCACATTTACTGGTAAACAAGGCAAGATTAAACCAGAAGACATTCTTCATATGTAAGAAAGAATGGAAATCCAATTCTGCATCTGCAACAGTTATTTACTTTGGTGAGCTCTATGTAAAGTTAATTAGTGGAAGTTAGTTAATTGGCAGTAATGGGTTTAATATAATAAAATGTTTTGTTAGCGTGATCTGAATTCACTTATGAGCAATAGCTATTTATCTATTTACTGAATTACCATTAGCTCAATGCATTTAATGCCAAGAACAGGATAACACAGACACTCCCATTTACGTGCACTAAAATTCTCTTATGGCATAAATATTATAAAAAGAAAAATCAGTCAAGGGAGAAATTTGAAGAGATTAAATAACTAACTTCCAGTATTCTGATTCTAGTAACTTCTACACACACACACACACACATATACACACAAAACTTACTTTTCCTACACACAAAAAAACTGCTTTCCTTACAAGACCCCCCGATCCCCCACTTTACATCAAGGTGCGAATCACCCTGTCAGGGCTTATTTAGTGATGATGACTAGTTGGATTTACATTATCCATTATCCATGAGGTAAATTAAAATGATTGTGATATAAACTTTATTGGGTTGCGTGCTTTTCTACACAAACAGGCTCAAATGGCTTTTTTCTCAGTTTGATCTCAGTAACTTCATAGGTTTGATCATATTATGTAAAGCCTTTAGATCGAATGTGACATTAAAATGAAGTACCGACAGCATGTGATCTTTCATAATACAGTGCCATAGTTTTGTAGATGTTTTAACAAAATCCATCAGAGTAACCATGCCTGGTGCAAACCCCTCAAGTTGTGTGGGTGTTCTAGAATTCTGTGTCGGTTAGTCGCCCTGTGATATGGCATGTAAAGTCCTTTGAGGAATGCTTTTGCGAAAGGGCTATATAAATAAACGACTTGTATTTGAATGCAAATATATGCAAATATTTCAATTTTCCTCAACATTTGTATTTTAAGGACCTCCAGTCTCAAAATGGTTGGCGTAAACCTTGTTCTCCAATGATAAAACACTGACAGCAAGAACAGAGAGAGGAAGAGAGAAAAACAAAAAGTCAAGAGAAGGCGAGCGGATGCTTTGCTGGACTCCTCTTGGCTTCCTTCCTGTAAAGCGCCGCCTGAGGCCACCGCCGCCTCCTCCCACACCTCTGTCTAACCATCCAGCTCGCCACCAACTCTCTCCCCTCCAGAGCTTCTTCCCTCTCCTGTCATCTTCTTTTCTCCTCAGTGGTTCTCAAGCAGGAGTCGGCACGTTTCATTCCAACCCAACGCTACAGCATTTCATTTCACTGCTGACTTTCTCCTCTCTGGGTGCATGTTTGGAAGAAGGGAACAGCGTCTTGCTGTAACAACTTGGTAGCATTCACATATTTAACTCCCAAGAACACACACGTCCAATATAACATCTTAGGAATTGAAAGTACCCTAATTGTGTTTTTGCATGTTTTTGATGTATACTTAACATTACCACTGACCATATCCCCATGCATACCATACATTTTTACATATTGGATCCATTTTTCCCACCTTCCAGGCAGCCATTTGTTTCTATTCGTTGCAGTATGGAATAAAGATCAACTGGCAAAGACATGAAACTTTCTTGCTATAGGTAATCCATTACAACAAATGTCCTGCTCAGGTTCACTTTTTGTGGTATTTGTGTGGGAATTTAGTTGAATGCTTGTGCTGATGTGAAAAGTCTGCACATCTTCCGGTGCATTCACATGCAGAAAGTAAGTTCGGACATCCGGGGCTTCAAGATCAGCTGCCAAACAGCACTGCATTAATACATTATTTGCTCAGAAAATCAAACACAGAACAAGAATGATAAGCAAACATGGACATTGTGAAAAGGATAATGTGGATTTTTTTGTGTGTGTTAACAAAGCTGTGATGGCTAGTCTGGATAACCACCAAAGAGTACATTTCCGATTTATTGTTGACACTGGAATGTGCCATCCCTCTTTTTGTCACACTTGTAAACCTATATAACAGAAGGCCCCTAGAGTAGAAGATTGTTTTATAAACTAAATTCAAATGTCCATGACCTCTAAACCATTGGAAGATATTAGCCAGAGCTATACATTTGAACAAGAAAATTTAAATCTAGCAAATGTCCAAAAAAAAAA
>OMKZ01017169.1:0-10502 GCA_900302535.1 Neoniphon sammara
CCCTGACCCAATCCCACCCTGCACTGTGTGGCACTGTATTCCACCGATATTCATTTTGATTTCAATTAAAGATCCTGAGTGTGACTCGCGGAGAGAAATTGCCTGCCTTTAATTAGGTAGTCTAAGTTCATGGAAGCAATTGTTGTTTCCCCAGCACTTTCAATTTGATGAGCCAAAGACTCCCATTTTATAGCTATGAATGAATATGGTTTCATACCCCTCAGGTTCCCTTGTCCTGCTAACTGTCTTGTAACCCAGCGGAGAATATTACTTCTGTGTTTGTCATTAGTCACTGGGGTTATGCTGCTGTACGAGCATGTGTGTGTTCTGTGTGAGTGACTGTGTATGTGTGTGTGTGTGTGTGTGTCCTCTAGCCTCGCTCTGGACTGCAGGTGGGCTTCTCCATCTGTGATGAAGAGGTCAGCGGCTCTAGGACCACATGGTGCGGTGCAGGCCGCTGCCCGCTGGTCAATAATCTATTACAGGACCCCCCCCCCTCCCCTCCTCTGTGACTAATGCACTGCACTGAGATGGTCTCCCAGAGGTTAATGCTGCCCGGCTGACCCTTGTCCCCTCTGACAAATACTGTCAATGCTTGATACAGAAAAGCTCATTCTCAGCCAAATATAGAAAATGGTTCCTAAGGTGGTTTAAGGCTGATATGCTGATGGGAATTCACATCTGATTAAAAAAAAACATTCTGTTGTCTGTATATATGTGCGTACAGAATGAGAGCCAGTTACCTGCAAAACCGATGCACATAATTGTACATTTGATGTGCAGAGATGATCCTGTTATCTATAACCTACACTGTCAGGTACTGAGGTTAACGCGCTGCTGCCGAGGCTGTGATTGTCACCGCGTTTGGCGAATGCATGAAGGAGTTGCGAGGTGGAAGGTGCCGTGATAAACAGATCTCTTTATGGGACCCTGATTGGTAGAACATCATGTTATTCTGACAAACCCTCACTTCCAATCAATTTACGCCACAAGTTCTAACTCACATTCACTCAAGCATCGCCTATAGCCTTGTTCCTCCATTTCCTCTTCCCGTGTCGGCGTCTCCAGCCTCTCCCTCTCCGTCAGCTCAATAAACAGCAGTCAGCAGGACCAAATATTTATCAGCACGGCTGCGCACGGCGTATCCCTGCAAATTCAGCCCAAATCAGCAACCGGCTGCCTGAAGAGATTTTTCTTAACATGCAGCCAAAAAATGCTATTGTTTGTTCTCCCATCTAATTTGCATACAGAGATACGTGCACTGTAGTTACGAGTCTTATTAGTGGGTTTATGAAGATTGGCTCCGCGTTCTTTTATTATGATTGAGGGTTGGCGAATGTCGCGCAGCCGCACGTTCTCCCAAATTCATTGGGTAATCCACAACATTAAGGCAATGCCTCTTTGTTTTCATCGCTCGGTGTTAATAAATCACCTGCTGCCTCTGCAAGAAGCTGTCATTTGAAATTCTAGTAGCGGGTCGCGTCTGAGTATGAGGAGGACCATGGGCAGGCCTCATGTCTGCTCAGTGTCTGCGTGTGGAGCAGAAGGAAATTAGCCGCACCTGAATGACAAGGCAAAGGCCCCCACCCCCAGAGGGACTGTGATCTACACACAAACTCCCTTTTAATAGACTTACACCTCATTTGGCCTCTAAAGCTTGTTGAAGGGTCCCAGAGGACGGGGAGGGGGAGGCAGGCCCCTCAGAGGTCAGCCCCGCTGTTCGCTGTAAACCAGCTGCAGTGAAAGGGAGAGCTTGATTAGATGGCCATTCACACCCAGAAGGGGACCGCCATGGAGGGACAATGCCACATTTTCCCTTGCAAAACAACAGGGACATTTTGTCTGGCCTGTCGCGGGCAATATTTGTTATGTTGCGGAGGGCCGTTTGAAATGCTCCGTCTCAGGAGGAGACCGAGCATCTACCATGTAGAGATGACTGGCTGTTGTTCAAGCTGCATTCGCGTCTGCTCACATCACATGTTCAAATGCCAGTCCATGATTTTTGGTGGATTTGGTAGAGAGGCCAAATTTACCTATTTTCCACACAGGGATTAATGAAGTTTGATCTTAAATATTACTAGATACCACCAATATACCACTATTTTATGGATCTGTGAGAAGTGGACTATTGAGTAGATGGCATGAGAAAACAAAACAAAAACCAGAAAACTGACAGTTCTATCATGCAACATACTCTGTCCTGAATGGGTTATAATCCTAGATTATGTGGCTCTATCTCCTCTCCTGTTTACCATATCTGATGCAAAAATGAATAAAATTGTGCTCATTTATTGAGAAAATCAAAATAAATGTCTAAGAAAAATGCCTTAAATTGTATTATTCAGTCATTATATGGTATTTTTACGTTCAGACTTCCCAAATAAAGTGTTATCCACATTTCCAACGCTTCTCCTGCTCTTCCCTTGCACAGGTCAGTGGTGTGTCTCAGAAGGGCCTTCACTTTACAAGCACTAAGGATGAAATAATATCATGTTCTCACGCCCAAGGTAAGGCCTGTAACTACAGACATAATAATATTCCATTTTAGCACAATTGGGAATCAATTCCTCGTAATTGGCTGGATGAACCTTCAGACCAGGACAGCGGCAGAGGGTCAGAAGTACTGGGAAAGATAAGAAACACTGTTATAGAGAGTCGTGTATGTAATAAATAGCAATATAAATAGCAAGTTTGTCATGAGGAATTTTGACATTCCAACCCAATAAACTGATACTGTCACACTGCTATGTTATGAATAACATATGAACATCATATGCGAGCTGTCATAAGGTTTGAGTTAGTATTCATGAATGTATTGCAAACCGGGTTTAACCAGCATTGACAGGTAATTTATTTTGGGAGGTAAAAAAAACAACAAAAAAACTTAAGTTTGATGTCTCACAGCTCTGGAAAATATGGTCGTATCTCTCGTTAAGTTACTTCTGAGAGTGCGCCTGCTCGGGTTACTGAACAATAGACCCCAGCTACTGTAATTGGCGACCGGCGAGCATGTTTCAAGTGACACATGACGATAAACTGGGAATTCATTGTGTTTGTGTGCCAGGCTGAAGCCGCGCGCTGTTTTCCCTTACACTTCATTCAATGACATCCAAAACATTGATGGTTAATTATTTCTGAAGAGGCTTTTTGCATAGCTCCTGTATTCCTGGGTTAATTCAAAAGCATTCCCTTATCATCCCAAGGGTATATAGTTTGCATTTTAAGTGAGGCACAGCACAGACACTCAGCAGCATCTTAACTTCCTAAGTTGAAGTGTGGCTGAGGTTAAGTGGTCCCTATGCTCACAGCACCTATCTCAGCCCAAACATGACAGCTGGGGACTTGACTGTTGCTATGGAGATCACACCCCTCCTCCCTGCCCGTCCACCCCCCAGTGCATGAAAATGCCCCAGACTGCTCATTTGAGACCATACAAGTCCTCCTCCTCCTCTCTGTGTTAACAAGTCGACTTTTCTGTTGTTCTGGCCTGTTTCAAACAGGGTTTATTGCAAATGGAAAATGGCTTGGGGAACACTCAGGCGCTTAACTGCGCTCAGCTTGGCTTTGCAGCTGGAAGAATTCCTAGAATGGTTTCCTATAAGCATTTTGCTACAGATAAAGACAGTCAGAAAGCGTTTGCTGCAAAATGCATCAAAATTTAAAGTATATCATAATAAAAAATGTAAGGTAGGCACATAATGTACATCCGTAAACAATATGGATTCCATAGCTTACTGCACACAGGTGCTGAAAATTTTGCTTATTCTAGTTATTTTCAACCTGAGCCTATTTTCCTCTTTTTTGCTATCATACTCTGATCAAAATTTTATCAATTACTTCACTACTAGCTACTCATTCCTCAGTTTGTGGAGAGCTGCTCTCCACCACAATGCAATGGACTCAACGGTGCCTCAAAAAGAACATGCCCTGTTCAAGACAATAATATTCACACTGAAGTAGGACCTGCCTATATCTGATTTTCCAACCAGATGACAACCAGTACAGCCTAGTTAATTCCTGACTAGCCTGTACTGGTTAAAACTATGTAACTCAAGTACTGATGCTGCATTCATTATCAGATTGGATTTACTAAAATGATCACATGTCAGCATAGCAACAAAAACTAGGACAGGCTGAAAATATCTGGAATTACCCTTACTATTATACGAATGAATGAACCAGCCAGGACCTTTTACTTCATTGATGCGTACTGTACAATGAACTGAGCTTGTCCTGTCACATCCTGTCATGCATCTGACACAGCTGCACAACCTGCACTGAGACTGTGGAGAACTGACAGTCTGAAAATATATTCTGGCCTAAACAACATTGTTTTTACTGCAGTCATGTAAAATACTTAATCTGTAATCAGTGTCTTTCAAATTTTACTTAAAGCATTAAAGCAGATGGAGGACTAAATAGTCAAAAAATGCCCTTTCAAGTATGCATGTATATTAATCAGGTTGCAATGTTATGTGAAGGCCCTGAATTTTAACCAACTCATCATTTGGTTTGTTCTGATCCTCATATGCTCATGATAACCCATTCTTCCATCTCCTTCACATCAAGAATAAGTCTAACAAATCATAAAAAAAATCTTTAAAGCAAGCCATGTTAGAATACATTTTAAAGCCATCATTTTAAAGTTGAAAAACTCCAACTTGAGAGTGTGTTATGCACAACATTTGCACTCTCAGTAGCTGCCTGCAGAAAGTGCTGGAGGAGCTTCATGGTAAAGTTATACATCATGCTAAATAATTATCTGCTATACATTTCATCACTCCCACTCCTTTCCTGTCTCAATCAATCCTGAGCCGAGGAGCCTCTCATGCTGCTGTAAAATGACTGTAAGCTGATGGATACAGTCCCCGCCGCAACACGTGACCTGTCTCCATCAGCGCCTATGGCACCGCATTTAATCTAAATGTAGTGCTTGACAACAGGAGGATCCTTCCTTGCCTGTGTGGGATGTTTGCAGTTGAAAATGTCAAGCGTTATACATATGATCTAAAACTTTGTCCTGTGTTTTAGCCTGAAAATACTAGGTTACAGTACATTTGTATGGTGATTTGCAGTTTTTTTTATGTTGTGGTTAAAATTTTTAGGAAGAGTAATTTATGTTTATGAAGTTCACCCCTCAGAAACTAAAACGTCAGGTCATTGGGATAAGATTTATTAATTAATTTCTCAATAATTAAAGTTTTTTTGCATGGAGGTAGACAGCTACACGCTTGGAAGTTGCGAGAGTTTTTTATAAGAGGATGCAGGTGGGAGTAGGCTGCTCCTGTGCCAGCTCTTCTCCAGTCCACTCCTTTCTCCAGGGCAAGCGCCGGCCTGCTGAGAGCACACATGAGTGGTCCATGGAAGGGCCGCCGCAGACAGAGATCCTGACAGCTCTAACCCCCCTGCCGACATCTCATCCGTCTTGCAGTGTGTTGGCACTGTGAAGGGTAAACTGGGCTGATCTCTGGGACAGGCGGGGAGGGCACAGGAGAGCAGCCTTCCCACCGGAGCCCCCAGACCAGCGCGCTCAGATTAGAGGAAATTTGTTCCACAATATTGTGGCCTCCTGCTTTCCAAGGCTGGGCCCGCACAGAAGGCAGAGGCAGAGATTTGGGCGGTGGCCAAGCCTTTTCGTTGGGCTCCTCGTTCGCGCCACATGTGCCGAGCTCGACTCCCCACTGATCCTTCTAGCTTTATAGCCTCCCCGCCTGATGGAACAAATGCTAGATCTCAGAAAATAAACTTATCTCATTTGGATGACAACACATTCCCCCAGGTTATAATGTTGCGCCATTTTGAAAAGGCAGACAGGGTCAATTGTACATTTCCAGCTCAGCCGGGGAGTCTTTGGCTGTGAAAATGCTTGTCTCGCCACATGCCTGACAGTGAATTTGGAACAATTTGCCTTATTGACTCCCTTGGCACTGCACGCTAAGGTTTTCTTCTTACATGACGATAAACATGTTAGTTTTACACTTCATAGTTAATAAAATTATTATCAAAGATAAGATATAGCAGATAAACACATCATCTTTTCATTAGGAAAAGAAAAAAAGGAGTTGCTTTATAATAGGTGCATTTCAAGCCATTATATCAGCCAGTGTGTTTTTTTCCCAGATTGGAGGTGGCATGACATGATTGATGACCTCAGTAGATTATTCCCAGTACAAAAGTCATCATTGAACAGCAGGGCTGCCATTGTGTGTGGGATGTCTCCCATTGATTTAAGTAGTATATTTTCATGATCTATAAAGAGGCCAGCTGGAGAGAAAATTGTTTGCACTCAAACACTTAGTGCCTATGAGCCATCACACTCTCATGGTTAGAAAATGATTATCACTCTTTGAAATCTTTTTTTTTTCTTCTTTCTCCAGCAAATTTCTAGTCCTTGTGCACAGTGAATTGGGTATAGAACGAAATGACACGGCAGTTAAATTAACCGAAGTTAAGCAGGTTGAATGTACCACAACTACAAAGAGAACAGATCAGGCTACTACGTTAGCAAAGTGACAACAAACCACAGCAAGTGCTTTACATGTGCTTATGCTTCATAGCTGATTTGAATGAATGAACTTATTTGAATGTCGTCCAGCTTCAAACAGAGGTGGACATGGAAAGGAGCAGCAGTGTGTCCTGTCTGTGACCGGGGCCTTTCATCCAGCCTCCTCGGCCAGTCCTCCCATTCAGTCTTAAATGGCTCTCTAATAGACCTCGTCTGTCCACGGTGGACCTATTAACCACAGATTTGTTTTCATCCCTCTGACAAGCCAAGAGAGGAGTGTAATATCCACACAAAAGAGCCCAAAAGAGCAATGAAACAAAAATGTGAATAAAAAGACTAGGGGATATCATTATATACAAATTAATTTTCTCCCGAGCCCTAGCTGTCCCGCGCCTTGGCTAAGAATTGGAATGTCTTAATTGCTTTACGGCCCGGCCTCGTGCTTTCCAGCAATCAAGTAGCTTCCATTTAATTCAAGTTGCACAAGACGGGGGAGAGACTCGCCTTCTCGCTGGCCCTGGAGCATAATAGACAGTGGAGAGTGAGGATACACCCTCCAAATTGGAAAACGCTGGGCCATGGATTAACAGAAATGAACACCATTAGCCTGGTGATAGGGAAATCATTTCCCCCCCTCAGGTGTTTTGGAAGGCACGGCGCGCAGTCGGATTGTGAATGTGGAGGCATCTCTGTGTTCTCCAAATCTTCTCAGCTGACCCCTTGAATATTCAAGAGCCAGGGGATTTGAGACAATGCAAATTTTGGGGATCAATTTACAATTTTAATAAAAGTCAGACAATGGCCAGGAGTGCTGTTGAAACACAATCATGATTAGAGAAAAATGATTAATTAACTAATTAATTGGGTAATAGCGTTTCTTGTCTATAGATATGTTTTGCATATCAATCTATTGGGAATACCTTGGATCCTATATTGAAGGTAATGCAATCACTTTCCTCATTTTAATTATCATTCTTCCTAATTCAGTTTAACGCAGACAGTTGTATACAGGTTTACTGCAAAATAGTACATCTGAATTTAAAATGGGACCTCTCCCTGTTGCATGTTTCATGGCAACAGGCTGATGTGTGGCTGCTGTATGATAATAAACTGGTAGACATCTGCAGACGTGAGATTGTTCACTGATCTTGATCAGCAAAGGCTGTTCTCTTCCTTCTTCACTGCTCTAGATGGAAGTGAATGACAGGTGCATGAAATAAAATCCCTCATTGCCATGTGACAAATTCTTCACTGGTTTTCTTTTAGAGAGTGGGAGGGTTGATTCTTCCTTTCTTGCGCAAAGGGTTAATGTCAGAAGTCCGTCTTTCTTTCTGCCGGCTGCGACACGTTTCTTTACGGCCTGTCCAAGTGCACCAAACTCTTCCTCCACCTAGCTCAGGTTAATCAGGTGTAATTTAAATCCAAAATTCCTGACAGTACATTTTCTGATGGTATTGCCTGTATGTTCTGCATGGCTGTTTGGATCAAAGACTGGTTATCTCTTCTATTGAGCTGTTCTAACCTCTGTCCACTCTCATTAAAGGCCGGGAGCGGTGAATTTCCTAGGCAATCAGGACTAACGTTGGCGGGCACTTATAGACCACGACACTTTAACAAGTTAAAATGCAAAGCCAAGTAGAACATTAAATCAGAGTGAATGAGAAGAAGGCTACGCGCTGTCATCAAGTTTCTGCAACTGACAAGAGCCACTGGGATACCTATGATGACATGTCTGTACACACATAATGCAGGGAGCAGATACTGTGTACAGTGTTGCACATTACATAGACTCAAACTGGACTTCTTAAGTTGCAGATTTGTAACATTATAAGGCTTGAGTCCTGTCTTTGTCTCCAGACTGCTTTCATGATATCTCAGAGTTTTCTTGGCCTTTGGATTTCAACCTGATTTTCTCCCATCTATGTAAACATTTTAAAAGATAGCGCACATTTTTCTCTACCTAGTCCACTTTTGTTTATTTTTTTCCCCCCAGCATTGTAAATAATTTAAAGGATTACACCTGCATGTTGGTCTAGTATGTGATGGTCCTCAAACTTCGATGAATTGATTACTCAGAATCCTCTAAATGAATTAGTTTGGTTACCATAGTGCAGTGATCCTGCAGTTAGGTCTGTATTACTGTTGATCCGCAAGACATTTCTTATTATTTATCCATTTGGAAAGACATGTGCACTGTTTACTGCCTATTTTGGTCTTGGATGGGACCCAAGCTGTTCTGGTCTTATTTTTGACTTGGACCTGGTCTTGACTTGAGCTTGACTCAATCTGGTCTTTGGATTGACTTGGACTCATCTTAGGTAGTTTTGAGAGCATTAAAGTAATATATTTTGTTTGCTGATAAATCATACTTCATTTAAATATTGGATATCAGTTATCATGCTCCACTTCTAATATAATCAAGGTTCCCTCATGACCACAGGCAAATATCTGTAAAACCTGTAGTGAAATTTTATTTCAACGCCCATTTTTATTTATGTAATTGTTCAATTATGATTCAAAATTAATTCTTCATTTAAGGGCATTAATATTAACTTTGTTAGCGTGAATGCACATTAACACATTATCCAGAGTTTTCACTACTATTGAATATGTGAGGTGGATGATTCTGCTTTGAAGAGCTGGTGTAACACAAGAAGAATTTTATTAATCTGGTTTTACTGGTGAATTTAAATGCCACATGGTGGTCTAAATGCTGCCTCAGAGGCTTTTTCACCCTAATAAGAGTACATTTTCTAGGGAAAACATTGAATACTTGCAATTTGTTGAGATGAAAATGATCCAAAAAAGATACTGAATAAGTATTGGTTACCTGTAATACAAAAATATTAGTAACAATCATCAAAGACCCATAATCTGAACCCGAGTCTTGCCTACAGCCCTGTTACAGGCAGTACCGTAGATCTCGGCTGTGCACGGTGTTCTGGGTAAACTCGTGTTTCTGGTGGGGTGAGGTGTGAGGTGAGGGGTAGATCTGCGAGCTTTAACGCTGAGACGCACCAGCTGTGTTTATAAATTCCCAGTGCACCTGCTGGGGTTACAGAGCAAGTGCACTCAGGGATTAAGCACTGGGGCACTGGGGCACTGGGAGAAGGAGAACAAGGAACAACAGATTTATGTTAAGGAAGCATGTCAACACCTCCCTGGTGTCTGTACTTAAGCTATTCATTGTAGGTTTCAAACTAATCTGCTCTGTTTTTTCTTTTCTTTTCTTTTCTTTTTTTTTTTAGCTGTTAATCAAATATGCTCAGCTGAAGAGGAAAGTGGCATGGCGCTCCCTAACAGAGGAATCTGTATAATCACTTGAATCTTTCCCAAAAGGAGGAGACGGGGAGGATAATAAAAACTGTTTGGCAGTGTCATTTGAACGCAGCTCGATTGAGTTCATAGACATTTAAGTTTTGCTAGAGTGTGCTAGTTCTTGATTACAATGTTGACATTTTACTCGGAATTAACCTGATTAATGTCATTGAATGTAAAAGCCCGTAGCTCAGCGTTTCACATGATCACAAGAGATGGATTAAGAAAGAAGGCTTTCAAATTGAATATACCTCTCCCTGCTCAGCCTGTTAATTGTGCCATTTACCACTGCTTGAGTCACTGACCGATGCTATTTAGTCAAACTAATGATGATGCACAGTGCAAGCCATCCCTTGATAATTAAACGAAAGCTCCATCTCTTTTTCGGTATTAGCTTTTTGGCGAATTAACAGGTGCACACAAAAACATATCGAGCTGCGGTCACTTTGGTCCTTTAAATCACTTGTGGCATTGTTAGCTGGGAAATGACTTTTTTCACAATCCATTCTCTGTCCCTCATTATTGATTACACAAAGTAAGAACTGTTAACATTCTTGTTTTGAGCGTTCAGTTAGGTGAGCCTATGTATTGACTACACAGCATCTGCTCAAAAAGCTCCCACTTACCAACTCTGCAAGTGACTTCTCTTACATTACAGCCAACAAGGATGTATGAATAC
>OMKZ01017171.1:5651-15678 GCA_900302535.1 Neoniphon sammara
TGTTTGTGTTCCAGCATGGGCTAAAGTGGATCTGACTGTGGATGAGAGTGTGGAGATTTACCTGGGTGACTCCGCTCAGATCCCCTGCCAGTACAACTTTACTGCTGCCAACAAGCCCAACTTCGTTATGATCCAATGGTTTGTGGTGAGTAGTGATGTACCCAGTCTTTCTGTCCATTTATTCCATTTATCCATCTGTCTATACCATTTACTGAGTAGAACCAAAATAACAACATAGCAAAACTAACCTTATTGTAGCTGAAACAATGTGATGAGTGATGTCTGCTGGTTACATTAAAGTTTAGTTACTTGTAGCTGTTTTGAATACCTAAAACAAACAAACGTATAAGAACTTAGCACAACCGTTAACCGTATCCATTATCCGTATTTGAACAATATCCGTTCCTGGTAAATCGTCATGTCAGACTGGAACAAGCTGAATCTTGTGTCTGTTAGAGCATATGCAGAAAAGCAGCAGTGTGTGAAAACTGAACGGGTAAAAGCCAATAAAAAAGGAATTGCATCGCTGTTACATAGACTGCAGACCACAATATGATCAATAGCCTACATAGTACTTGTATTTGATCCTCTGGAGCTTGGGACCTACACATGAGATTTCAATACAACACAAGCAAGGTACTAGTTGGAGACAACACAGAGAGTGCTACAAAGCGAAGCTCTGGTCCCGCAGGACATGGCTGCTGTGAGGCAGAGCTACGAGATGATGCATAGAGTGCACAGAAGAAGAGAGAAGAAAAAACTTTTTTTTTTTTTTTTGGATTACACAGTCCGTCAGGTGAGAAAGTGTTCACTAAAGAGCTTGGTTTTGAGAGGGACTCTGCGGATCGAATGGAGTTTGGTAATTCATTCACAGAAGAGAAGAGTCTGGCTAGGATTTAGGGCTTTGTTGTGGTGGGAGCACCAGGCACCGCTCCCTGGTAGAGTGTAGCGAGCGGGAGGGAGTGTAGACCTGAATGAGGGAGTTCAGGTAGGTCGGAGCCATTTTGGTAGCTGCTTTGTAGGCAAGCATCAAGGACTTGAACTTGATGCGGGCAGCAACTGGGAGCCAGCGGAGGGATATGAACAGTGGCATGACATGTGCTCTTTTGGGCTGGTTGAAGAACAGACGTGCCGTCGGGTTCTGGATCATTTGCAGAGGTTTGAGTGTACATGCTGGGAGGCCTGCCAGCAAGGAGTTGCAGTAGTCTAGGCGTGATATTACAAGAGCCTGTACCAGGAATTGTGTAGAATGTTCAGACAAGTAGGGTCTGATTCTTCTGATGTTGTACAGGGCAAACCGGTATGAACGAGCAACAGAAGCCACGTGGTCCTTAAAGGTTAGCTGGTCGTCAATAATGACACCCAAGTTTCTGGCAGACTTTGTGGGGATGAGCTGAGTGGAATCGAGCTGGATACTGATCTGTTGTTGTACAGTCGGGATGGCTGGGATGACAAGGAGCTCAGTCTTAGACAGGTTAAGCTGAAGGTGGCGGTCCTTCATCCATGCTGAGATATCGGAGAGGCATGCCGATATCTGCACTGAGACTGTGAGGTCGTCTGGCGGGAACGATAGAAGGAGCTGGGTATCATCAGCGTAGGAATGGTATGAAAAGCCATGTGAGCGGATGACTGCACCAAGTGAGGTAGTGTATATTGAGAAGAGAAGGGTCCCAAGCACTGACCCCTGAGGTATACCTGTGGGCAAAGAGTGGGACTGAGACACTTCCCCTCTCCAAGACACTCTAAAGGATCTCCCTAGGATCTCCCTAGGAGATCTCCCTAGGAGCTAGGACTCAAACCAGCAGAGGGCAGATCCTGAGAAGCCGAGCTTAGCGAGTATGGAGAGGAGGATTTGGTTGTTAACCGTGTCAAAGGCAGCCGATAGGTCAAGCATCAGTAGGACAGAGGACTGACCAGCAACTCTAGCTGAACGCAGCGTTAACACTACAGACAAGAGTGCGGTCTCGGTAGAGTGTCCACGTTTGAAACCAGATTGGTTAGGGTCGTACAGGTTGTTCTCAGAAAGGAATTCAGAGACATTCAAGTGTCTTTGAAAGGAAGGTGAGTAGTGAAACCGGCCTGTAGTTTTCAACCTGACATGGGTTGAGTGTGGGGGTTTTTAGCAGCGGAGTCACCTGGGCTTGCTTAAAAGCAGTGGGTAACACACCTGGTGTAAGTGAGGATTGATGATGTGTGTGACTGCAGGGATAAGCGTGGGTGAAATGGCCTGCATGAGGTCAGAAGGTATGGGGTCCTGTGGACAGGTAGTGGGACAAGAGTCAAGCAAAAGTTTGGAGACTTGCTCCTGAGCTGAGAGAGGAATTGTGTATGACACCCTGTGGCTGAATCTTATTGTAAAGAGAGAATATAAAGTGTTTTGTCAAAAAGTAATCACCACAGTGTTGTCCATCCCTATACTGTGTTTCAGCTGTGGTTATACAACTGTCTGTGAGCTTCAGACATATTTTAGCACTATGGTGCTACTTGGCAGCTACATTGGTCTCTCTGCCTCCTCTTCAGTGTCTCAATGGTTTCTCAGTGGATTTCTTGATGGTTTTAGATAGTTGACAATTTTCAGGTGTGTTGACACACCCTATCAATATATTAGCAAACCAATATACTGGTCTAGTCTACCCCAAAATATGCCCAAAATATTAATGGTTAAACAAATTGTGGATTTTATTTTTACTTTGGCCTACTATCTCTGTGTCATCCTTCAGAGAGCTGTAGGTAACAGTTCACGGATGCGGATCTTCTATGGTGATGACAACCAGCAGATGGTGGATGACAACACAGACTACAGCGGTCGCATCTCAGTGACCTCAGACCAGCAGGGAAGTCTACTAATGATCCAGGATGTCCAGCTTTCTGATGAGAGGGAATTTTTCTGCCAGGTCAACGGGCTATCTGCTGGCAATGCTGAGGGCAAGACTCACCTCAGGGTGTTTGGTAAGAAGCTCTTTGAACATTTTTTGATTTCTCATTTTCTCACTGTTGACATTATGCCAGTGGTCTATCACTGAACATAGTGTATACATGTAGCAAGTGATGGAAATGGCCAGGTTTTACTGGGGGAACCATACTTGGACGGGGAAGGTAGGGTCCACGTCTGGGGGTGGGTGGTAATGGTGGTGGATTAAGATAATCACTAAAGATGTTTTTACATTCACAGATTTTTTTTTTATAAACTAATACATGCTAGTCAAGTGCATTTCATGCATTGTACAAGCCAGAACCAGTCCTGACCTCCTTGGCGCCTTAAGCATAATTCTGCTAAGTGGCCCTCCTACCTGACCTGTGAGCCATGTAAACCATTTGCCATTGCTACACAGTCGCACCTGACACCAGTTCTCCCACTACAATCCTCCCTCCTTTAAAACAGTTTGCTCCATCTGTCGGTCTAACAATAAGTAGGCCTATACACAACAGAGTGAGGTATAAACAATATTTATTCATTAGAATATTTTCTATAGAATCTTAAGAGAAGTGAATGGTAACATGAGCATAAATAAGAAATTGTAGAAAATATAAAATGTACAAAAAATAAAACACTGAGCTTTGGTTCTGCTGCCTGGTAATTAGTCCAGTCCTCAGATACAATGGCCATACAATGTAAACATAAGCCTATTGGCTATGACTGCAGCTATATGTCTTGTTTATGCACATATAGTGCCTGTACTGGTCCCGCGAGTTTCATTTCATGCAAGCACATATGAATGCATGTTCACACGATCTTTTCCAAGCTGCAGTTTATAAACACTGTTGCCTGTTGGCATTTATCAGATGTTATAAATAGTTGTATTTCACTCTCACTTTTATCAGGCACAAGTCACAGAACAGCCGTGGAAGTGGGTGCAAGCAAGCAAGACACAGCCAGACCAAGAGATGGTTAGGTTAGGTTAGCAAGACAGACAGACTGTTGATGTTGTAGCTTGCAGATGCACTGCAAGCTACAACATGCTACAACCTGTTAGCTGCTAACTTGTAGTCCAGACTGTAGTCTGATACTAGTCTGATGCTGGCACACAGAAATGTTGGTTCCAGGGACCCTGCAGTAAAATGCCTTCCTACTGGCTGTTCTTCCTCTGTCTTTTGTTTCAAGTTCATGAACACGCTTTAGAAACAATGTAAAACACCTGTAAGCAGTTCCTCCCTGTAAAAAAAACATTGAATAGATTTTCAAAATCTGAGGGGGAACCTTGTTCCCTCCCGACTTTTACTCAGAGAACGGTGTTCCCCTCATAAAAGCTTGCTGGTAAAGGGTAACATGCTAGTATGCAGCACAATACAATCCATTTATCACAGATTTGCCTTTTTAAATTTTTTTTTTCAAGGAGGAACACTGCCACCAAAGCACATCAATAGTATTATTTTCTTGTCCTTATCGCTCCTTGCTTGAATTTAAATTTTACATGACCATTTACTCATTGATGTGTTTGTGTTAATCTCCCTCCTCACACTTGACTCCTTATCTTTTGAAGTGTTAAGTGGTTTCTTGGTTAATGATGTGGTCATTTATTATCATGGAATGAATTGATTTTTCTGGTCATCTAGCTCCTCCAGAGGCTCCAGTGATTGAAGGTGTTCTTAATGGAATTTCTGTGACCAGTGAGGTGCCGTCAAAGGTGGGTCCACTTAAGTTTAGCCTAATAAAGGTCAGTGTCCATACTGTATCAATAAAATGGGGACACCAAGGTTGGTTGTCTCACAGGTTGGTTGTCACAGTGCTTATTACAGCCAAACTACAGGGCACTTTTTCATCATGTTGATAGCAAACATTTGGCATAATGTCATGCTCATTTCTGTCTGGTCATTTAAAGACACACAAAACATTGAGGTGAGGAGGAATTTTGTAATTTTTATGGGCCAGAGTAATTTTTCATGTTAGTGTTGTTTTTGTAATAAAAGTTTGTAGGCTATTAGGAATTTCATAATCAAACACTCACTAAAAAGAGCAAGGTTATAGCTTTAATTTTAGTCTACTTTTCAGTTGCTAGCTAAAGACGTGGTAGCTAGCATAAAACTTGTCAAGTGGTCAGGTGGGTACGGTTGTATCACTGTCCTGGGGGTTGTTGTCACACGTGTCACAACTCTGCTTTGTTGACAGATGATCAGGAACTTAAAAAAAAAAAGAGAGAGACAGGGACAGCACGCCACCATGCTCTTGGCTGTGAGGCAGATCAAAATAAGCAGTAAAAGCATACTAAGTTCATGGTCATGATATTTTGATGGAGATAAATCTATTCCTATCTTAGTTTCATTACATGTTATGTTCATAATGAATTGTTAAGAAATATGGCTTTAATAAAAGTTAGAATGTTTTCAACACTGTAAATTCCTTCATTTTACTTATCATTGCAGAGGATAATTCAAACAAATCATGTTTCACATTCATGGTTTAAAAAATATCAGGCCTTGAGTATTACAGAGATGGTGATTCTATTCATTTTAAAACTTATTTGGTGTCTCTAGCTTAAATAACTAAAAAGTTAGTAATATTTTAAATTATTATTATTAAGTACTAAGTACTAAAGTAACTAGTAAAGTAATCTGCTCCTCATTTTTGACCAGCACTTTTTATGTTTAGACCCTGACTTTGGTCCCAATGCAAATAAACACATAAATATTGTTTGTTTTTTTTTGTTTGTTTGTTTTTGTTTGTTGTGTGCTTGCTTCAACTTCAGCGAAGCAGCACACTATACACTATTACATGCTTCTTTATTAGTGGGCAAGCTGGAAGCTTGCACACTTATGTTCTTCCCAATATTTATTATTATTATTAGTGGGCAAGCTGTAAGATTGCACGCTTATGTTCTTCCCACTATTTATTATTATTAGAGGGCAAGTTGGAAGCTTGCACACTTTTGTTCTTCCCACTATTTATTGTGTGATATGCTGAGCAATCACACATATGTTATCTTCGGCTTTGGAATTCTTTCTTTATTTTTTTTATTGTGTGCTTCCTTCAGCTTCAGCACACTATACACTCTTACATGCTTCTTTATTATTGTGTGCTTGCTTCAGCGAAGCAGCACACTATACACTTATACATGCTTCTTTATTGTGTGCTTGCTTCAGCGAAGCAGCACACTGTACATTCTTACATGCTTCTTTATTTTTTTTTTATTCAACTTCTTCCGCCAAAATTTGACCCTCTATCTACTTCTACAGTTCTTCAGCTATCAACACCATTCAAACTTTAAAATGTTCAGGTTGTTCTGGAATAGTGTGCTTCTAATTAGATTTTTGATATTATTCATACTTTATTTTTTATTAATTTTTAAAGTCTTTTTTTTTTGGCCCTATTAAATCAAGCCATTTTCAGCTGATTCAGCAGCTTTTTCAACATATTCTGAACTTTCTGAACTACTTTATTGTAGAAACTGCTTTATTGTAGAAAGTTATTAGCTTATTTTTTTACTCTTTTTTCTACTGTTAAACTTATTTTTATATTTTATACTTTTAAAATTATTTCACTTTTTTCAAACTTTTTTACAATGAAAGTATGACACAACAACTTTTTGATACCTTCTACAGTTTTTGAGATATCACAATTTAAGTTTTATGCTGTTTTTCAACCATTTCAGACTTTTATAATGGGTGTGTATTGTGCGGAATGTTCACAGCTAGAGGGTGTCACATGACCCACAGTCTAGCTGAGTCATCCCTCAAAAATTTCCCCAAAAACTCAACCTTCATGGACAATTTCTAGATTAAAACGTAGAGAAATGTGTCCTCTGTCACCCAGTGTTGCTCTCATTGTGATAGCACTTATGGTTTTTGAATCATTGGCCTCTGTGTGCAGACAGTGCTGACCAAACTGTTTTTAAACTGTGATTTACGACAAACCGTACCAGATATCAAAATATAACTCGCACCAGAAAAAGTCTGAAGGCTTCTGACCCATACAAAGTTTTAACTATGTTTCTACATTGAAATATGATGACGTTATATGGCTCCAAAAAGAGGTGATTTTGATCATGCTTGTGACTAGTTTGTCTAATAAGCTGTTATCTGTGTGGACATGTACATGCCTGGACATGGTTGTTATCTACTGGTCATACTAGCAGGGACATTAGGGTCACATTAGGGAGCAGAACTAATTGGCACACAAGCAGGCTGGGACCCAGCGCAGCACCCATGTAGCACCCTAGCAAGGTCCCAGAGCACCCCAGCAACCGCCTAGCAACCAGCCAGAGCACCATAGCAACCATCTAGTAACATCCTAGCAACTATCCAGAACACCATAGCAACCACCTAGCAACAGCCTTGTGACCAACAAGAAGTCCATAGCAACCACCTAGCAACAATCTAGCAACCACCCAAAACACCATAGCAACCGCCTAGCAACACCCTAGCAACCATTCAGACCATAGCAGCCACCTAGCAACACCCCAGTGACCATACAGAACACCACAGCAACCGCCAAGCAGCTGTCTAGCATTTTCTAACTCCTGATATCATCATCTTAGTGATAGCAATAACAGTATTTGTCTTATCTTTCCAACTGATACAACTGTCTGTCCATCTGAACATCCTCTCTGACTGGCTGCTTCAACTTCCCAATATGTCTGCATCACCCCAGCTTTTTCTCAGACTCTCTACTGCTTGTACTACTACTACCAAAATATCACTACTACATTTAGTACTTCATCAAGTACTTCAACCCCTTACATTTACTACCACCAGTACAACTAGTTCTGGTACAAGTGATACCACTGTGACTGCTGCTGCTACTGTCTGACTCACAAGTAGGCAAGACCACACAACACACACACACACACACACACACACACACACCTCTCTCTCTCTCTCTCTCTCTCTCTCTCTCTCTCTAGTTTATATACACACACTTGTATTGCTGATTTACCTGTTTAAAATCTCTCCAGCTGTGGGCCATAAAATCATCTTGAACCTCATTACAGGCACTGCTGACAATGTCAGACTATTACATTTTTTACACATTTAAAGATACATACAACTCAAATAATATTGCAACTTATTGCGTTTGTTTTTAAAGTTTCATTTTGCTGACTTGCTGACTTTTTAATGGTGTAGTCAAACAACTTCCCATTTCAACTCAATGCTTTTATTCTTCTCAAGTTATTTTCCACCTATATATTTGTTTCAACTGCTTGTACATTTTATGACATGTAACAGTTGCAACTGGTGGTACCTTGATATATTTTGTACTTTTTGAGTTACAACAGTTTAAGTTTTATACTGTTTTAATGATATAGTTTTCCTGCATATAATGCATTATTTTTAGCACTATATTTAGGGTTAGGGTTAGGGTTGTAACAGTATCATTGCTTCTATCATCTTTACTCAGCCAATACTAGTATTGGTACAGTTAGTATAACTACTATGATGATTACTCATCTAACCACTACTTCTACTGCTACAATTCCACTGTTAGACGTACAACAGTGCTACTGCCACTATCCTTACTCACTATCAATACTGCTTACTACTTTCACCAAGATAAATTTACTACTAGGTTTAATACAAATTCTACGACCAGTCATGTTGATTTTTCAGTGTTTGTTTTACATCACTGTTCCACCATTGATACTGTCAAAAATTTCTCACACTTTAAGACACATTTCACTAAATCTCACATCATTCAAACTTGAACCATATCTCCACTTCTAACACTTTTTCATTTGTTCAACTTTTAAATACCTTTTGTGTTTTTTGAGATATTACATTCAAAGTTTTAATTCTGGCAGTGGATCTTAAAACTGAGCAGCTTTCAACATTTTCTTTGTGGCAGCTTCCGGCTTGTCCACACATTTTCTACAGAAAATGCACTTGTCTAGTTATTATTCAACTTCTTCCGCCAAAATTTCCCCCTCTAACTACACTTTTTCAGCCATTTACACCATTCAAACTTTAAAATGTTCAGCTAGTGTGCTTCTATTCAGATTTTTGATAATCTTCATACTTTATTTTTTTATCAGTTTTTAAAAGTAATTTTTGGCCCTATTAAATTCAGCTGTTTTCAGTGATTTTCAGCTGATTCAACAGTTTTTTTCAACATTTTCTGCATTTTCATACTTTATTATAGAAACTTCATTCAACTTTTCAGCTGTTCATCATTAAGAAAGTTCAAACCTAGCCTTTTGACAACTCTACTCTCTCGTACATTGAGCTAGAAACTTCATTCAAACTTTATATGGGTCAGCACAAGTGGTACTTTAAATCTTCCACACAACTTTGATAACTTCTACAGTTTTTGAGATATCACAATTTAAGTTTTATGCTCTTTTTTGACCGTTCAGATCAGATTTTATCATGGGTGTGTATTGCACGGAATGTTCACAGCTAGAGTGTCACATGACCCACACTTAAGCTGACCCATTACTGAAATTTTTCCCCCCAAAACTCAAACAACCCCTTGTATTTCCCACACTTTACATCCTTCATGGACAATTTTTAGATAAAAATGTAGAGGAATTCTTCTAAAAGTCTTCTGTCACCTAGTGTTGCTCTCATTGTGATATGACTTACAATGAAGTAATCGCTTCTGTGTACAGACAGTGCTGACCAAAACTGGGAACGGAACTAATTGCCACACATAACAACATAACCCCAACCCTATCAGGCAGGCAGGGACTCAGTGCAGCACCCATGTAGTACGCCAGCAATGTCACAGAACACCCTAGCAACCGCCTAGCAACACCCTAGCAACCATCAAAAACACCATAGCAACTGCCTAGGGACACCCAAGCAAGCAGAAGGAACTCCATAGCAACTGCCCAGCAACACCTTAGCAACCATACAGAACATCATAGCAACTGCCTAGCAACTTCTAACTTCTATCATTACAGAAGTGATAGCATGAGTAGTATTTGTGTTATTTTTCCAACTGATGCAGCTGTCTGTTAATCTGTACTTGATCTCTGACTGGCTGTTTCAACTTCTCACCCCCAAATTCCACCAGAAGCGTCTCCGTCGCGGAACGGCAACGTCGCGTGAGCGCCACGTTTTTACTGCGTCTCTCGCGCGGCTTCAAATTGCACCG
>OMKZ01017172.1:0-22688 GCA_900302535.1 Neoniphon sammara
ATAATACAAGTATTAGTTATACAGTCACAGACCTGAGGACATTATGCAGACATTATGACTGGCGTGCACATGCATTAGCTCTCCCAAAACACCACACACATACACTCAACCACATGCACACACACACACACACACACACACATACACACACACAGACTCCTGCCAGCCACTGTCTACAGCCCTCTTATTGGGGCAGGCAGACTGTCACCTCTTCTGATTCCACTGGGCACACACAGATGAGAGCTACTAATTACCTCGCTGGGCCACCAACGTGACTCGCATGTGACGGGACAGGATCGGCCACACAGGGAGGCTGATGTGTATAGGTGATAGAATGTGTGTGTGTGTGTGGTGGGGAGTGAATGAGCGGTGAGTGTATAGGAGGGGAAAAGAGGTAGAAGGTGTGTCACTGTGTGTGTGTATTATGCGGACTGAATACTCGTCAGTCTCGTGGCGGCTGAAGGTAGAAGAACCTCACTGAGGAGATTCTGAAGGGTCCTTATTCCCTACTCAGCAGCTGCTATAAAAAGGTGAACATGAATCATACTGGCAGTCTTACCTTGGCCTGGCCTCAATGTCATGCTGAAGGGAGAGAGAGGAAGAGAGAGGGAGGGAGAGACAGAGAGAGAGAGAGAGAATAAAAAAATAGTTAAAATTTTTGTGCAGGTGTTGTGGATAACACATGAAAAGTAAACAAGATAATTTACAACTTGGTCCACAGCTGGTGTGGCTCTAAATCTGACCAATTAATTTTCAGTTTCATCACCCAGTTGTGCTCATGTATATTCATTACCGAGGGCTCTTAAAGGAGCAGTCTGGAACAAAGCATTAACTTGAGGTGCAACCATTATTCTTTTACTGGCTTTGTTGTTTAATTTCAACTGGGATGAAAATACTTTTCATTGTCAAAAAAATCGACATGTGCACATGATCTGTGGACTGACATTAGGACAGCTAACCAGACTTCAAATGCAAATGGATATTTGTGTGTATTGCTTATACAGAACAAAACTCATTCATATTTCAAATTATGTTTGCATCTGAAAGCTGCAAATATATTATTTTACCAAGCTATAGCCTTAAAATGTAAGGTTATGTATATTCTGATATACACTCTGTACTTTGCATGCAAAACACACAATTCCTCTACACATGCAGGACACTTTAAATACTACACTACCTGTTAAAGCACTGCTTGTCTCAATTGGTTTATTTTCAGTAGAGAGGACCTTGAGTATAGGACTGGCTCTTTTGCCACCTTTAATATTCTGCCCAGCACTGATTGCAGCACTGGACCTTGACTACCACACAGATAACTGTGCCAGAAAGGGATTTTGACGCTGTGTAACTAACAGCGTCTGTTAGACAGTGGCTCCTTGGCAGCACGGCAGATGAAAGCAGAGTAGATGAGCGGAGGTAGTGGAGCACTGACTGGCTGTCCGCCTCACCGGCTGACTAAGATTTGGCTTGGAATTTAATTAGCTCCAGATCTGGGCAAATATGTGTTTCAAATATGGTCTCAAATATTTGAACTCGTTGAGATTTTTCTTGGTTTACCTTGTCAAACACTTCAGCAGACTCAAAAGTCAATCTGTGAGATCAGGGTCTGAAACAGCCATCGCCCAGCAGACTTTCTGGCTGCCTGCACTGGCTCTGCACAAAGTAACATCTAAACTTCTGCCATTTTTTCCACCTGTTTTTCCACTGGTTAACTGGCTTCATATTAGGTTAATCTGTTCTTGGTTTTTTATTCAGTATTTCACAGAGTGTCTGATATAGATATATATGGATGGATAGATGGAAGGATGGATGGATAGATAGATAGATAGAGTTGCATGCACTGCCTTGTGTCTATGCATGGTCATCACTGTCACTAGGTAAGCCATTACTAGTGGTTGTGCATGAAATCTTATGAAGCTATGCATGTTAAAAAAAGAAAATGTTCCACAAAAATGCTTTAACAATTCCAAATGTGTTCAATTATTATTTGTCCAGTTCCAATTAGCTCCCTGTCAGAACAGCCAAACAGAAGTCTTGGGAGAGCCTGGCTATATCTATCTATTGAGTTTTTTTAAGTTAATCATTCTATGTGTACACATGTTGAATTAATATGGCATATTTCTCAAATATTTACTGTGAAGGCATAATATAATTCAGGCAAAATGTGATGTTATTATAGTCCCAACTGTCTGCTTTGTGTTTTCTTTGGTGCAATTAAGTTTTTTAGAGCTTCTATCTGTGAAATCTAACGACTGACAGAAAAACACACTGGCAGAAAATAAAGCTCACAGCAGCTTTAGAGTTTAGTTGTAGTTATTACAGCAAAGTTTCCACCAGGAAAAAAAAGATTCATAACTTGAAAGCAGAATGGCACTGCATGTAACAATTCATGTATTATTCATATGGCCCGGGGCAGTTCAATCAATATGTGCAAACATGAAAATTTGTCTCCCAAAGCTAAAAACAACCTAGTCTCCTCAGCCATCAACAGTTGCAATATGAAGCTACTCCATTCATGATTTAATAAAATATATCAATAAATAAATAAATAAAAGGAAAAAAATGCCTTCATGGACTGATGTGTACTTGAACTTTTAACACCACATGAGGTTTATTTCATAATTGTGCTTTTCACACTTCCTACAAATGAGTAATAGGATAAAGATTCTGTTGGCACACTGTGTCAGAAGCACTCAACAGGAGAGTCTTGCCTCCATTGAAATTCTAATAGCGTGGACAAATAACTGTAGAAGTGACGCTGTGTCTTACAACATGGGTGGCGGATTTCAACTGAAACATCGGCTGGTTGTCTACATGCAACAGCACTGGTGGGCAAGATGGGTGGGAGGAAATGCAGCGATCCTCTATTAAGAAAAGTGAACTCATTGTCAGAGACCCTTATAATGATGCTCCTATAATATTGCCCCTGCACTAGAAAATGTGCAACTTTTCAAAATGGGATGAGGCCGAAAAAAAATATATAGAAGCACCATGCTGATGCTACTTTGAGATGGATGAGGATAAGCAGTGTGTGTATTGCATGACAAAAGATTTATGAGTTTTTAAAGGTCTCATATTTTATTCTTTGTTGGCAATTTAAAACAGTTTTCTGTTGTGATGCAAAAAAAGCAAACACCTAAATCCAGCTTTTGTAGTGTGTGTTCCAGCCTCTCAGTGTCACAGACAGTTTTCTATGGGCGTTTATTTTATGCTAATGAATCACTGCTCTGACTGGATGCTTCAGTGGAAGGTTGGGTTTTTGGCTTTGACAAGAAAAGTCAGAATATGAGGCTTGGTAAATGTGAGCGGTTATTCACCTTGAGGCGGTCAAATACGGATTTTGATCCATGAATAATGTTGCTAAGGGCACCAAATCAAAACAGCTTGTAGAGTCTCATTTTTAAATAAGGAAACTACGGAAAGATGGGAGGAGTATGAGATTTTACATTTTTTCAGCTATTAGGTGCAATGACAACATGTTTACATGTCGAAGGGCATGGAGCAGTTTTGTAAATCCTGGGAATTTTAATAACGAGTGTCAGTCTATTTAAAGCAAGGGTCATTAAGCAAAGCAAGTGTTGTTTCAGATCAGTCTCCAAACTGCTCACAGTGACCTGGGTCAGGTCTGGGTCAGGCCTGGGTCACTGTCGTGTCCCACTAAAGCCTGGCTAATGAGGGATCTTGGCTTTGTTTTCAAGCCCAAAGTCTTCATAGCTTACACATCAATGAGCCCACTGGCTGTGACTTTCCAAACACACTCAAACACACATTCAAAAGGGACCTCATAGGAACCTGTGTGTCATACATGTGAGATTATGACCAATCACAATCACAATCACAAATGCACACTGAGGCCAAAAATGCAGACACGTGTAAGCACATACATGTCTCACACACACAAACACATTTAAGCTGAAGAAATTAGTGTCTACAATGAGAGAGGCAATGATGTTTAATGGTTTGTTTTACCTGTTTGTTTAAACTGTGTGCACCTATCTATATTTAAAGTTTTTAGTGGAAGACGTACAAAAAAGTCTGTATATTTTTCTTCATTGTGGTGTGGAGGTTGCCATTTGTGCAGCATTTGCATGTCTGTTATGTCCATACCTGTGCATTCCTGTCTTTATCTTTTTGTGTATATGTTTGGTAATTTTCTTCCCTGTTCTCTCTCTCTGTATCTGTATGGACACGTTTTCAATCATGGCTTTTTCCGTGCTGTGCCGGTCAGGCAGAATCATCATTTCCTGCTGGGTGACAGACCTGTGTTTATTAATCACAGTCATCATTGGATGGTCGAGTAAATAGAGGCTGTGTGGCTGTGCAGCTGTTTACCTACTGGCACTTGTTATTGATTTAATGACAAATTTGCCAATTAAAGCACAAAATATGGGAGGCCAGACATATTTATAATAATTCAGAAGTTGAGAGATAAAATCTCTAAACTGGCAATCCTTCATTCACCGCTGCTGACCCTCTCTATGATATATATATGTGTGTCTGTATACATTTCTGTGTTTGTGTGTGTGTGCATTAGAAAAATCAAGACGGATTATAAACAGAACCAATAGTAATTTGATTGTATGACCTTAAGCAAACCGACTCACCTCAATTATGTGGCTGGTTCTTTGGAAAGTGGTTTAAATGATGGATGATAATCAGGAATAAAATATTTCATACTATCATGTTGTTCTATTTCACAGTCTTATTGTTACATGGCTGTAGCAAGTGGACTCTTGATCTGCATGTAAAGTAGCTTCCACTTTCCTGACTCGGCTCTGTCTTGTACATGGCTAGAATCAAGGCGCTACTTCCAAAATTCCTGGAGGCTATAAATGAAGCTTACTGGCGAATAAGATTAGATTATGCCATGCAGGACAAAGAAAGTAACAAAAAACAAAACAGTAATGAGGTCAACATGTTTAAATATTAATTTTCATCCTTGCAAAGCTGAAAATATTGGTTTTGTTTTGCTGTATTCTATTTCTGTTTTCCTGTGTCACATCAGCTCATATTTTGTTCTAATTCACGGTAGAAGCCTCTACTTTTCCCACTTTCCAATATAACAAATGTGACAATGAAAACCACAGCAGCTAATGTTGGTAATTGACAGGCTGACCATTAAGTTGTGAAAGGTTTGCATGCTATAAGGCAAAAAAGTAACAAATTGCTGCAACAGTTGGTTATCTACAGATGGACTAAGTAACCCCTAATCTTTTTTTTTACTCCTCACTCCCAGCCAGACAATAACATCTAAACTTAATGTTTTGCAAATAAATGCACATACATGTACAACTGATTTGCATAGTGTGGAAAAATACAAGCAAAGACTATAACTGGACAACTAGATGACTGAATTTCTCTATACTCTCCCACCTCCCAAAATGAAAAACAAAAAACACCCACCCAGTTTCCCATGACCCAGCAACAGTGCCCATTACTTATTCCAGCAATAACTAACACAAGATAACAAACAGGGTAACCATCGGCATTCAATTAGGGCCTTAATGAACTTGGCCCACCATGGATTCATTTCTCAACCAGAAAAGCAATTTACACATCAGCCACAACCGTTATTGCAGCCTCCCTGGCCCTGCACAGCATCACCAGGGAGCACTCAAGCCTCCCTGCTTGCCTGTGGTGACTTCAGTGTAGCAGGTGACAAATGAACCACTGGGATGTTTTAATTTGGGGCCTATAAGCAATAAAAGCCTCCACTTGAATGTTAAAATGAAATGTGAATGAGAGAGTGAAGTGTTTCAGACTCTGGACAGAGTGTAACTGGGTTAACATGCTTGCTCCTTTGGCCATGTATGTGTGTGTATTAATGGATGCTGCATCTGTACACGTGCTCTCGTGTGAGGGAATGGTATGCCAGCATGTGAACCTAGCCTTGGCCAAGGGACTGGTATGTAAAAGAGAAGGGACAGTGTACCCAGCTGGTGTGTGTATGTATAACTGGCAAATAGCCAGAGGACAAACACAGTTACACTTATGCCTCATCAGCCAACACCACCGGATTTATTTGCATATCGCTACCTGTGTCATATTTTCACAGCTGACTCTATAAATGGAAGATGACATTTCTCAACATGAATCTAATATATGCCCTGTTATTCTCTCCTTTCATTTGGAATTTAAATGTGCTGGCAGCCTGGCACCTGTTTATACGTTTCTCTTGCCTTTAACAGCAGTGTGCCATAGCGATTAAGGAGACCAACAATTAACTGGAAGGCCTGGGCTCAAGCCTCCATGGCAGCAGGCATCCACCCTGCTGAGGTGTCTTTGTTCTTTAAATTTCTCCCTCTCTTTCTCCCTATCACAGGAAAATTTATAAGCAAATAGACAGCTTACATTGCTGACAACTACTGCAACTACTACTACTGTTTTCTTTTATTGTATTTTATACTTATGTTTACATTCTATTTTACTTTTTGGCATTTAGCATTTTCTAGGAATTTTGTTAACATTGTAAAGAAAAGTGCTTTTAATAATTACACAAGTTATAAATTATTATTGACTGCATCCACTTAATGCATCGACTAGCATGCTGTGCATTAAAGCATTGCATTGTTTGGATTCCTAGATGAATCAAGCCATCCAAACCATAGAGGTTTGTCACAAAAAATGTGGCCATGATCATCTGAGGGTTAGTGTTAAAGAGTGTTTTTGATCAGAGGCCTAATAATACAACAATTTGTGGACTTTGTGAAAGTAAAATGGCATACCGCACAAGCACATCCACCATGCATGAGCATCCATCATACTACTGTGAGCCAGAAAGTGCTGCCTGGCTTTTGGGCCCACCTGGCCAACGTGTAGGAGAAAAATCACAAATTTATTCAAATGTGTTTGACTGCATTAGAATTTTTTTTCAGCAGTGGTATCATTCAGGGGAGTGTATTTTTAGTAGCAGCAATGCTAATCAGTGTCTATAGAAACATTATAGAAATACTATGGGTGGCAGTGTCTCTATCATCCTCTTCTCTGTCCACGACCACGAGTTATTCATCACTTTGATAATAAAGGCCTGTTTCAGCAGAAATAGGCTACGTTTGATTGAAAAAAGAAAAAGCACTTTTTTCTTTGAGAATTTTTCCACAGTCATCTTCTCAGATTAAAATATATATAAGGGAAACACTGTGGCTGAGTCTAACAAGTCCTTTCTTGATGTACAGAAATTATTCTACAGTGAAGTGGTGATAACAATTGTTCCAAGACCCTTCCCCGGCCATTAATACATTATTTTAATTAGTTCATTAATAAATAGAAGGGAAAATTAACCAGTAAAAAATATTAGTTGTAACTACTATAACCTATTATTGACAATCCTAATGATTTTAGTAAACAATAATAAGTTAAGTACAACATGCAGTGTAAGATGCATAAGGTGGACAGATGTTTTTCTCACCGGCAGTCTGGGGACTGGTCCCGGCCCTCCAATGAGGACCTCTGCTACCACTGCAGGCGCTACTGCCTGTGCCTCTGCCTGGTCCAGCAGACACAGCTGATGTGTGATGCTGGCCATCTCCTCCTGCAGGCGCTCGGTGTGGACAGTGATCTCTGCAATTTTCTCAGCGGCGGAGGCGGTCAGGAAGGCTTCTTTAAGGTCCACCAGGTGGAGAGTCCTCTTCTCCTCCAGACGCACCAATCTGTGGAGCTCATCAAACTGACTGTTCACGTAGGCCTCCAGCTCCTCTGTAGACATCTAGCCAAGATAGATGAGGAGGTAACAGAGAGAAACAGAGTGGGAGAGAAAGACAAAGACAAAAAATAGGGTGAATTTTAGAGGAGGCAAATGACCAAGACGGAAGGACATAAATAGACTTTCATTTCTAATGAACTTTAATGAGCCACTGAAATGTGGGTATGAATCATTGAGATATAATCGTAAAACAGAGAGGCAGAGACAGGCATGGAGCATTTAAATGGGGAAGTAAAAATAGAGATGAGAGGACAGTAAAAGGAGCAGAGGAGTTAAGACGTGAACATACATAGGTGAAAGAGAAAGACAAAAAGAATGGAGACATGACAGCAATGCAAATGGGATGACCAAAGCATAGGAGCCGGGGCTAAAAGCCATTTCTGTCTTTTCCTAGGTTTCTGGAAATGTCATTTGAGTAAGCCTGTTGGCCTGTCATGCTACAGCTAATTGATGGCATGAAGCATCACTGAAGCTTCCTCAGGAGGCAAGCTCCATGTGTCCCATCTGCAGATAAAGACCTCAGAGGCGCCTTCTACCACAGCAAGCCATCTGTTTGGCTTTCAAGGCAATTGAACTGCTCACTGCGATTCCTTTTTAATCCATTTCCCTCTTCCCCAACGAGGCTCTCTTTAGCTACGACTCATCATTATAAAACACCTCAATGAGCAAACGCCCCCCTACAATCCTTCCCACTGAGGCAGCTCCATGTCTGCCACAGATACACTCTCACGAGGTAAAACACCCCCAAGTCCCTTATCATGATCTGTGCTCCAGAATATGTTTTCATCGCTTCAATCTAACTCAGCTGCTCCATCTTTCCTCTTCCCTTGAGCTGAACTTCACTCTCTTCCTTTCCAACTATTCCTTCTTGTTTCCCCCCTCAGCCTTCCGCTCTCCAGTGAAGCAAGGAATCATCAGCCTGCACTGAAGTTGGCAGAGCCGGGACCCTCAGGGGCCAAAGTCTCATCATGTATTTGGCATTTCTGCACAAGCAATCAGATTCTCCAAATTGCCCATTAAACCAACCGAGAGAAGAAACATTTTTAATTTACTTTCTTTGTATAAGCAAAGGAAAAACATTCCCATCACTCATTTGGAATCAGAGGGAGAGAGAGAAATTTAGAGTGTTAGTTAACAATTAACTGGACAGAAAAGCCTCTTTGTGTCCCAGTTTCTCTCCTTACTCTAGCAAAATCAAAGTACCTGTGTGTCACATACAAAAATAAAGAAAAACTACAACTGCTTTGCATTAGCAAGCTATTCCATTTCCTGTCCACAGACACTAGGCTGAAATGTATCTGCAAAATTGGAAGTTGAGAGAGGATACATTAGTATTTCATAGAAGTAGTCTTTGGAATGAAGTTTTTGCTCTTAAATACGTGGAGGAATAGGAAGGACAGCTCAACAATGATAAATCCTAGAGTAGACGGATTAAAAGCAGACTGATTAAATCTTCCATAAGACTTATCATTAGAAGCGTGAGCAGTGAGCACTCAAAAATACATTTAGAAATGACAAGGCAGTTTAAATACTTCATTTGGCACTGAGACTGGAATTTAATGCTGTAAGTTATTGCCCATGTTTTGACGTCTTTGAGGTCTTGCTCCGAGTTTGCTCTGACTGAGGTGTCATGGACGTTGGAACATCAGCAAAAACTTCAATATCTAAGTCCAATTCCACTGCAAATCTAAATAATCACTGCTAAATCCCTTTAAATATTCATCTCTAAGGGCCCTGACTTCTCCTGGGAATTTTTATTCATCTACACTTGTATGATAAAAAATTGCTGGCAAAATATTGGTGTTGTAATCTAACAGTCTCATAACAACATATTGTAACAAGACCCACTCATTTTTGAATAAAGATAAGTCTGCCAAAGGGAACTGCCTCTATCAAAATCTTCAAATGCATTCAAGAATTCATTCGTGAGCTAACAGTAGCAGTAATTAGTTAACAGGTTAAATCCACAAAAAACTTGGCTATACTATCACTCATGATAATGAACACTGATGAACTTTGGTAGTAATTTTCTTTATCTAGCTAGTCTGTCAAGCAAAGCATTCCATGCATGCAAAAATCTGTGACCAAATATCCTAAACTTACATTTCATTAAACTTTATACCACCTTACAGCTATTAATACAGCCATCAATAATCTATTAAAAACAAACGTTTTGTCACATATTTTGTCTTGTGTCTCTTTTGGGTCACAATTCTCCACACAAAGTAGTTTCAGGAAATGGTACTGATAGGCCAAACAAATCAAAGTCTCTATTGTTGCCCATGAGTGATGCCTGCACAGGAATAGGAGGGAGAGACGTGAAACATAAAGCCTTCCTCTGTCTTTTGTGTGTTATCTGTCATCAATCTGACACCCTGACACATTCTCTCACCACCTCTCCCATTCTCCGGGACCTTTAAAGAGCCCGCTGCCCCCTCACCGAGTCCCCGTGGCCTCAGCAGCAGATGGGGGGCCATGATCCCGGATCACTGCTCCTATGTGTGGAGCACGAGCCCTCTGCCCTTGGACCCTTTACTCAGCGTTACTCAAGAGTTTCTCCGAGCATCTGTCCTGCCAACGAGGAGGGAGGCAGCCATGCGTGCTAATCTTCATTTACATGGCTGCAAGCTGAGGCCTCCAATTGGGGCCCCGGGAGAGACCGCGGCACAGTGCTTACAAGGGCAGGGAGTCAGAGAGAGGCAGAGTGAGAGGGAGGGAAAGTACAGGCAAAGATAGGGACATTACGCTAACAGATTAAGGACGCAGATTTTTTAAAATTACTATGTATTATACTGGAGAGCCTTTCTTATCTGAGACACTGGCAGCAGTGGAAGCAAGTGAATTACTGCAATGCCTTAAGACGTCAATGCGCGCACACACACACACAACACACACACACCGTGCAATCTAAAGTGCAGTCGACATGCCAATGTAACTCTTCATTTTAACAAGGATATGACAACTTGACATCTCTATTTCATTATCTTTTGTACGTGGGAGGTCTGATAGGTGGGCAGAGAGATGTAAGAAGGGTAGGTTCAAAATTCCAGCTGAAAAAAAAATGCAAATGAATGAAAGCATTTGTACAGAAAAAGAAAGCTGTGATCTGTGGTTTACTAAAGATAGCAAACTTCTGAAGACGCTCCGCTAACTTTTCACATGACTGCAATGTTGCAAGGAATTAAAATGGAATTAACTTCACAGACGATGGTGTCCTTTGTGACTGGCTACGAAAAAGGTTGTGCGAACCATTAGTGCTGATGAAAAATGCGTAACGAGAACCAAAACCCCTTGGGACTGCAAATAGATCAGAGTCTGAAAAACAGAAGAAAAAAAAACCTGTGCCACATTACATTAACAAGACATCAGGATACATCGAAATGGAAAAGAGAAAACAGCTCCTGACAAAAATCTGAGTGACCTAAGTTTTTAAACTCAACTTTCTTTAAATGCTCTCATCACTCAAAAAAACAACAAAGCCTGGCCTGCTGCTCATTCATAGGCACTGGCTCTGTTTTGTGTCGTGTTTTTTAAAAAGGCCTAAAAAGCATTAATAGAACATTAGGAGTAAATGGATTTGAACTGTCTGTCCTTGCCCTTGGCAATAGTGGCTGTGTTCCAAATGAACATCTCTCTCTCTCTCTCTCTCTCTCTCTCCCCCCCCTCTCTACCTCTCTTTCTCTCCCTCTCACCTCTTCAAGAAATTAGATTCGCCTCTAACACAACACAGCAATACACGGAAAGTTAATTTACAAAACACTACTTTATCAAAAGTAATATAAAGTGTAGAAGTGAGAGAAGTCAAAAGAGGGATAGGAAGAATGACAGAGAGGGCCTTTGGTTTTATAATGGGAGCGTTTCAATGTCCTGTGCCATTTTTATTATTGGTTCTGAGTGAGGGAATGTCAGCCAAGCAACTTTCTGGGGAATGATACATAGGGTAATTCAATTAAAATGCTGTGAGGGAAGAGGGAAAAGGAATGAGAGACTGATAGAGCCGTGGGAGAGGAGAAGGGAAAAAAAACAGAGGAGACAGACGAGGAGGAAGAAGAAAGGGAAAAAGGTAGAGATGGACAAGGAGGAGGAGGATGAATACGCCTAACAGCAGCAGCCAAGTCTTTTCATGCCTTTGCTGTCTGTTCCTCATCCTGGACTCTCTAAGATGGCTTTAATGTGTATGCTGTTCCTGCTATATTTCATGAGGCAGGGAAAACGGATGGAGCCGGCGCGCACATTTTTGCATTTCTGTGTGACTGGGTTGATGTCACCGTGCTCTCCAGATATCGGACCCCCTCTCTCCCTTAGACGCAGCGAGCAGCACCACAGGCAGTGTGCCATAGATGCCACTGTGCACAGTGGAAAGCAAGTAAATAAAACATGAGAGGGAGATAAATATGCTGACTACCTGCTGTCCTGGTCTAGAGCCACAACACGCTTCGCACACAGTTTCCAGGTCCCTGACTATAAAGTAACACAGGCTGTCTGGCTGACTGATAGACAGCTATCCTAGAAACCTCATGTTCCGCTACCCCTCCGGTCCCCTATTAATATGTATGGAGCCTCACCACTGTTTTTATGTATTATATTCCATTCCCCTGTGGAGAAGGGAGATATGAGCTAAGAGAGATTAAAATCCCCACACCTGAGGCAAAGTACATAATTAAGCAGGCAAGATTTAATAAGTAAACATCAGCTAGGGGTTAAACCTTTTCATCCACTCACCGCACACACTCCTCTTCCTTCCTAAGCTCCTTTAGGACTAAGCTACAACTTCAACTCCTCAAACTTCTCTGTCAAACTCACTCTCACACACACGCGCACACACCTATTCACACAAACACACACGCTCTCACACACACACACACACACACACACACACACTCCTTCCTCGCCAGGAGCAGTCGCTCTGATGGGTACCAGTCATGCATAATAAGAAATGCTGACATTTGAGAGTGCAGAGAGGACACACCGACAAATCCACATAATGGTTTCTACCGTACTGCCCTGTGAGCGAAGAGGAAAGTGGTTTTCGCTGAACGCACTACACCTCTCCAGTGGAACGGCAGGAGACAAAATGTCCAGGAAGTCCTTGGGGCAGCATTGATATTTCAGTATGATAATGGACATGAGCCGGGGTGGGGCCCCGGCTGCCAATAAAGGTATTACCTCTCACAGGCCATTCAAATTAACCTTCAGTATTATGCCACTGTGCCACAGGTCACATCTCTGCAGGTTTTGAGCAATGCTCCCACGTCTCAGTGCTCTTAGGAAGGTGCAGACAGAGTTATATAACCAGAAAGGAAGGCAGCGCCGGGCTGCAGGGGGGCTCAGAGAGCAGGTGCAGCTGCTATAGATGGTAAATAGATGAGACCTAGCTGCTTATCCCTGACCCTGCTACTCACTGTGACATTCTCACACAACACACATCACAGTCTGTGGTCGAGTTTTATTTTCAGTGGCACAACATGCCGACACGAAGCCAGTGTTTTCAAGGTTGACCTGGCATGAAAACTTAACAGTTATTGGTTTTGTATGAATTCAAGACCGAGATTATCTTGCGGGAAATACACTGAAGGCTCTGGTTATCGGGCAGTAACCTGCTGGGTAGTGATATAAGCCTGTGACTTGAAGGTCACCAGGCAAAATCCCATGACACCCTCAAAAACTGCCATTAAATGTACTCTGCCACCAGGCACTGCTGCTCCAGTGCAACTATTCAGCTGCCATCAGTATAGGACTCCAGCTGTATTGGGCAACCTGCCTGTGTGTGTGTGTGTGTGTGTTTGTAATAGATAATACATACTTATCCACCCTCAAAGTCATATTTTGTCAGTGTACCTGACAAAATGCTTTGTCAGTGTACCTGACAAAATGGGATTTAAAAAAGTGAAAGAAACTAGAGGGAAATCATGATTCTTTTCAGCTTCATACATTGTGATGCTTAAATCAGAGTTACTTTGGAAATGCAACCTCTGACTCGGTGCAGAAGTGCTGAGTCAAAAGACTGACACCAGCTGAAGGTTGGAATGAAATGATTCAGTAATCACACAATGATGCCATCACTCCTGAGCTTCAAGTGGAATTATATCTTTGCAGAAACCCAGTAGGCAAGCTCTGTGAATGGGGCAGAAAGAATGAATATATGGATTGAAATAATTGGTTCTCATGTTTACTACCCAATGCCTTTATGACATAATCTCTTTTTAATCCCTCTTTATCTCATTCCAGACTGGTGTGTCTCCACCGCTGCAGTGTCTATACTACTGCAGTGCTTACTGCTTTACCCACTGAATTAGAAATGAGTAATGGCTCATTTTTTTATATTTTGTTATGGCTCTCTATGACTTGAAACCAAGTTCAATTCCTTTTGCTGCAGCAACTCTATGGTTTAAAAACACTCACTTTGAATTATTTTGGTGCTGTGAATCCATGACAGCCAACCTTTAGGCAAGAAGAAAGTTGTGCTCGCTTCTGTATTTATTAAAGCTCGACTCTTTTTGCAGCAGTTGCTCTGTACTAATGCCTCCAGACCCATACACATAAAACTTCTTAAGTCTGAGAACTATTCTCAAGAGGTCGCATGCTGAGAAAAGTCGCAGAATGTTGGGCACTGCATTCTAATAAAATTCAACATTATTTATGAAGATTCTATCTAAAATAAAGATTTAGGAGTCAGGAGGAGAGCATTAAGTTCTCTGCAGTAACAGAATCTTGTGATGCTCACACAATTCACAGGATCCCTCCAACCTGTATACAATGTATACAATATGTGATGTTAATTAGCTAAACAATTAATGCAGACTATGTAGGACAATAAAAAAAAATAAAGTAGGTAAGATTACATATTAAAGATAATATTAAGGTATACTACTTAACATTTTTCACATTTTGCACAAAGTTTACCGACTGTAAAAAGTTCCTAAATATTCTAAATTCACAAAGATGACAGCCTCTTCTATTTACATAATTTGTTCTCAGTTATTACAACTACAGCCTTAGCCACTTATTACTTTTTGTCCCAAATGGCAAAGGTTAATTGCAACATCTGGACTTTGCACTGTGAGATATCTACAACAATATTCAATCAAACCACAAGATACAAATGCATGGTGAAATTTAATGAACTATGCTCATGAATCATGGCACCCTGTCATCCCTTGCAAGGAGGTTAAATCCAACGATTATTTCTACAGAGAAATTCTCAATTTATTTGCTAAAATTTGTTCAGAGCACTATTATAAATGGCTACTTAAATGAAACTCCTAGATAAGTTAAGAAAAAGTGAGGCAAACCGTTTTGTTGTTGTTGTTGTTTTGTTTTTTGGAGGTGCTTTATGCAGCCGTTTTGCAACTCACTTTGGGCTTCAACTCAATTTTCCATGCCCAGGATATTGGACTCACCTCAGGATTGCTCCATTTGTTCTTGATCTTCTCAGCCATCTGCTGTGTGCAGCCCAGCAGGTCATAGCCATCCCTGCTCTACAAGTGGAGCACACAAAGAAATGGTCTAATACAAAACAGCATGCCATTATATTATAAACATAGTACGAGGTACAGAGAGTTCTTTATCTTTGACACATATGAATTTTTTTTATTTGTGTAGTACGGAATCAGTGAATCTCAAGTTGCATTATGTTGTTATATTACACAAACACATAATTATAACTATTAATATAAATCATTTATTAGACCACCTGGTTAACTTACCCTTAACTTAAAAATTTACACAGTGCACTGAGTATTTCATGTTTAACACAATGTATGGCAAACAGAGCATCATTTAGTGATAACAACCTCTGTAGCAGGGAATCATAACACTACTTGTAGATATATAAGATCTTTTCACATGGATACTCTCTGACAGGAGGCCAGTCAGAGAGTATCAAGCAGGCTACATGCTAAGTAGGCCTAGTGTAAATAATGTGGCCTAGGGCAGTGTGGCATGACCCCCTTTTTCCCCAGTCAATCTATATGTAGCCATGATGCAAGAGTGGGTCAGCGAAATGTTCAGTTCTTTTTTTTCCTTTCAGATGTACTGAACAGCCACAGGGCTTGAACAAAGCCTTAGAGAGGATGATGCACTGATTCTATAAATTAGAGTCATCGCGCCATGACAGTCATTACTACTGTAGCTAAATGGATTGTCTACAGTTTATAAGAGCTGCTGCTATTTTCAAATTCTGCACTATCTAATACTTTATGATCCAGTTTGCTTTTATGCTCACAAACATGCTTTTTGGTTTCCCAGTCTCTTCAAACAAGCTGTTGTTGATAAAGTCAAACATAGAAGCGATTGTGTGGACTGACTAGACCCTTGACTGTTCAAAATATTAATCCAAAACTAAGACCTGAATGCTGATCTTATCATACCTCTGCTAATTGGTGCTCTGCGCAATGACACAGCTCTAATGTGTTCATCAGAGTGCTGATAGCATCTCACTCTAAATGGGACAATAATCATGACAAAGTCTATGCTCCGCTGAGTTGAGCCCATAGTGACGGTGGTGTTATTTTCCTATCCAAAACAACATTAGCCCAGCTTACTGTACCAACTGCAGTGCTGCACTGAACGGCTGGTGACTCATTAGACCCGCATAAAATATGGCTGAAGCACAAACCCCATCTGGGAAATGGAGACACGTGAAGCCATAATTGGCACAAAGCCAAACGGACATCACAATACCTTCATTATGTTTAATTCCCATTTCAAGATTTAGAAGAAATTATATATATAGCCAAATAATTAAGTTAATTTTTTTTATTATGTCATCTGGTTGATCATGAGATTTTATTGTTTAAAATATTACACAAAGCTCTTACAGAGCCCTGGTGAGCTGACTTAAAGACTACCAGGCCTACAGCTATTGGCATACTGCTAAATACTGCATTAAAAATGCAAACCAGATAGGCAATTTTCTGAATACATTATGATATATATCACAGTAGATACTGTGGAGCTGCCATTATGACAATGTACAGTAGAGGGCATACGGTGAATCACGCAGTGCCATGCATCCTTACATGAACCTATCACGTTCTCGGTGTGTAACTCACCTTCTGCCAGAGATAGGCTTCGTGCAGAGTGATGATCTCATGATCACGGTGCTTGCCCTGCACAGCACATACCACACAGATGATCTGCTCATCTGGTTTACAGTACAGGGAGCCGTCCTGTCCATGCTCCTTGCAGCGCAGCCTCTCCACTGTCACAGTGTCCCTCTTCCCAGGCTCTGGAGCAGCCATGGCCTCCTGCCCTGCCTCTGCACCCTCAGCCCCCGCACCCATTTCTGCCTCCAGCGGCAGACCATTCTGTGCTGCCCCTTCAACTCTTTCCCCAGTGCAATCCTCCATGTCTGCCTCAACACTTGCCACCCCAAGCTGTCCCATCCCCTGAGTCCTGGCCCCAAACAGAGCTACGTTTCCCTCAACTATATCCTTCACATCAATTCCCATTCCCCTCTCCCCTCCAGCTGCGATCCCACCCTCAGCTCCAGCTTCAATCCCAGAGTCTCTGTCTGTTCCAACGCTCTGAGCTTGTGTCGCCTCATGATTGTAAGGCGTCAGCAGGTGATTTGTTCTGCTGGCGTGTTTACGGGCATGAGCAGGGCAGAAAGCAAAGCTGCAGGTGTGACAAACTTGTGTGGCTGGTTGGGCTTCATCAGGCTCGCACGCATCGCATGACCCATCCATCTGCGGGAGCTCCTCCTGTTTCTGGCCCATGCTTCCTTCCCAGGGTTCCCCCTGGCTGTTCATGGTAGCTGGTAATAATTTTAGGGATCAGATCAGTAAGGCCTATAGGAGACACATGAAGAGGACATGTTGTAAACAGATGTGATCTTGTTCTCACGGTTGCCCAGGAGGAAGTTTATATGGTGTCTGGCATCATAGATACCAAGATCCTGGTATCCCATCAGACTATGGCCTCAAAATTTCCTGTGACAGATGATATATAGAGGGAGGGGCAGTTGAAAGAAAACATCCGGTGCAATGCTACACCATCCAAGCTATTCAACAACGCAACATTCAATGCACTTCCTGCTGCAGAAAGAACCCATCTGCAGTGACTTAACTGTCTTTGTGTGCAAACATACCCACTTTGTTTACTGACTCACGAGCACAAAGTGCTGAGTGTGTATGCCTACCCTCAGCATGACCAAACACATACACTCCCTCGTTCTCCTTAAGCTCCTCCTCCTCCTTTCTGTCGACGGGCCTTTACCTAATAACGTTTCGATTGTTTTTGTATTTTTCTCCTCTCTCCTTTCAGGCCACTCTGCGGGAGCGAAGCTGAAGAATAGAGAGAGTGATCATGCTGCATGCCTGGCACACAGAACACACACACAGAGCAATCCCTGTTTCTTTTCTTTCTCACCCTCTTTCTTTCTCTGTCTCTCGCTCCTTGGAGCCTTCCTCTCCTGAGCTCTGTTTGTGGATTCTTTCCCTCTGCTGACACAAACAACCAGCAGAAAAAAAGTGCTTTCATGCAGAGAAAACTCCCCCTTCCCTTCTTTCACAACCCCTCTCTTCTATCTCTCCTTCTCTGACTCACACACACTCACAGTGCTCTCTCACACAAGCACACACACATTCTTTCTTACCCTGTGGGGCTTACCAATGTGCAACTCACTCCTGTGTGTACTTGCTGGTTTGTATACGACTGAGGCTCAGTTTCTCTTCCTCTCTCCCTCTATATTCCTTCTGTCTCTGCCGGGATTGTTGTGAGATAATACAGACTCTGTGGAGCTATTAGCTTGCAGGCTAGCACTTCCTTAGCACAGGCACTCACTTGAATTCTGTTACTGAGCTGTCCTCTGATCCACTTTCACTTAACAGCAGAAGACGAGCTCCAGCTCCGACCGACAGCATTCACTTCCTTATTTTCATCAGCTGCTCAGTTCGCTGCCGTTTTTTTTCTACTTCCTGCTTCTTTCCAGTGAGAGAACGGGAGAGACACACAGAGGTTGGGGAGAGAAAACTGGTTAGACAACTAGCTACAGCAAAGCCACTCATTTTGACACTGTCGGGAACAGCGGAGTTAGAACCCGGAAGCAAGGGAATAAAATGAATTCTTACTTCTCACCATTGCAAGTAGTATTAATAAACCCGCTTTCCTTTACCTGTGTGGGTCACGGTTATTTAAAAATAGAATGACACTTAGAAAACGGATACATTGTCTCCACTGACACGTTTCTGTTTCCGTCTCACGGGAAAGAATGTATCATTTATATTTTGGGGAATTGCTGGCCTGTCAGCACACAACGGAACACATCTAGTTACATTAAAACGATAAAAAATTATAATTATCAAGTCGGCTTTAGGACTCAGTAATAAAGTGCGCCCACTTTTGAAAATGGAAAAGAGTCGATGTATTTTTTTCTGCCCTGCAAAACTTGCCAAAAACTTATATGAGACTAAACTGAGATGGAACTTGCGTGTTTCCCCGCGAGAGAACTGGGTGGCATAAGCAAAAAACAATATCTGCTTACATTACAAATTGCATCCAGCTAGCAGGTGTGCAGCTAACAGTTAAGAGAAGTGGATTTTATCGGTTAGAAATGTCAACAATATGTGACAGAGGACAAGACAGCGATAGGGAGGGCTTTATCAGCTTTTGTCAGGACAGGCAAAAACGTGACTTTTAGCATTGGCGCTACAGGGAGTTTATTATAGTGGCTGTTCCCCCTTCTTTTCATTTCCCTTCCATTTCCATTAGCAACAGCTGACAGACAATGAAGCAGGATTAGAGCACGGACGAGAGAAAGGAGGAAAAACAAACTGCGCTCTGTAGAAAGATCTAAACAGGCTATTGAGCCTGGCTTCACATAAGCAGCATTTGGCAAATGACTGCCGACTGTCACTGTGACTCCATGGCACACCATAAATACTAAAACAGTCTAAACTGACGCCCCAAGTCGGTCTTTCGCATTTGCCTGATATATGTGATGGATCTGTTGTTGCCAAAGGTTTTGAGCTGTTAGAGGAACAAGTGGAAAGGCATCGGAAAAAGGATCACTACCCGCCCTCATAAAAGACCGCTACCAGACAAATTTCATTGCTAGACTATAAAAAACAAAGCAATGAAAATGTATTTTACACACAGAATAAAACTGGCTTTTGCATCTTGCCTAAGCCAGATAGATTTTACACTTTAAATTGAAACTGTTCTTGCAGAGCGGCACTGGGTCCTAACAGTCATATGGACAGATTCTAGACACTACAGCAGTGTCACATTTGATCACATTTGATCTATTGAACTACACTGCTGTGAAACAGATATGATGCCGGGTCAGCTAGGGGTTAGCAGGTCATCGGAGAAACTGGTTTATTCTGATAAACCCCCTTTTCCTATCAACCCTCAGTGTAGAAAACCCTTATGAAGGGTAAGAAAAAGAAAAACATGTTTCAATTGTCACCATGAACATCTTGCATGCTGCACATAATTAGAGAACAATTGATAGGATTACTGACTTGCAGTTCATCAGAAAAAGCACTTATTATGTTATATGTTATATATTATGTTATGTTATTATACCAGTGAGAACTTAGAGACTATTTTTATGCATGGGTAGTATTATAGAAAAAAAAAACATTACATGCAATAGGAACAAAATGTGATTGCCTAAAATTTACAGTACTTCCGAGGTATGTGGGCTGTGTTTATACAGCTCAGAAAAGATTTTCCATGGGAGCTGGCAACACAAAGAACATTCGGCTCTCAGAACATTCGGCTCTGAGTGAGGGAGGGGAGTTTTGGCTGACAGGCAGGGCAGACAGAAAACACTTACCTAATGCATCAGCTTTAACACTGTTTTATTGGCATGAGGTCAGTCGTCTGTCTAGGGCAGAGACAAATGTCTTTCCGTACAAGAGCACCAATCTGTCTCAGGAGAACTACGCCACTTTTTGCAGCGAGCTCACAGGTCTCTTGCTCTGCCTCCCTCACTTTTTCTGTTATCTTTTCTTATTTTACTCTGTCTCTCAGCTCCTCCTTTGCCCTCTGGATCATTCTGTTGACGCTCCATTCTACAACTCCCTGCACCTGTCATAGTATTGCTGTGAATCTTAAAACAGAATCGATATGCTGCTTTGTGAGACTGTCTATGGACCGGTGCTGCTGTGCCAGCTATGTAGTGTTTGGGCTGCGTTTGGTGTGAGAGTGTGTGTGTGTGTGTGTGTGTGTGTGTGTGTGTGTGTGTGTGTGTGTGTGTGTGTGTGCACGCGCGCGCAGCAGGGAAGGAGAAAGACAGCTGTCAGCACTCAGGTACAGGTAAAGAAAAAGCAGAATTTGTGCCAGGAAAGGAGTATTTCCCAAAATCTCATCATCTGAAAGTGAGATCAAGATCTTAAAAGTAGATCTCTTATGAATACATAAGTACACCCAGGGCTCATATGGGCTTCAACCTGAGACGCAAAGCAGTACTTGCACCTCTCTAATATGCCCAGTTTTTTGTTTTGTTTTGTGTTATTATTTTTGGTGGCACTTCTGTATCTTTGTTATGATGACACATGCTATTCTTGGTCATTTATGGTGGATGAAAACAGTAATATATAAAGAAAACTAGAAGTTAGAAGCTAACAACAGGAAGGCTGTTAGTATTTCTATTTATTCATTCATTTGATTTCATTCATTCATTTCTATTCATTTGCTTATTCCTAATAAAGGTAACATGAGGCCGGAGCCTGTCCCAGCACGCACCGGGGCAGAAGGCAGAAAAAACACTTTTTAAAGGTTGCCAATCCGTCAGAGGGCATTTCCAGGTTTTCATAATTGACTGATTCATAATATGCAGTCTATATTCAACGACGACAGCCAAATATGCTGTGTTGACAAGGTAAAATACAGCAGGTGAGACAAACACAGTGAAAAACAAAACAGGTGTTTCGGTAGTTTACATTTGTCAGTGATCTAAATGCATCTATTGAGTTGTTATTTTGCTGAGCGCCCGAACAGACTACAAGAGTGTTCCTACTGCTGTGTTTTTCCTCATCTAACCCAGCTTTATAGCGTCTCAGAACTGCAGCAATCCATTTTTGCATGGTAACTTGCAGCTTGCATTTTATATTCATTTGAATGGACTGTGTATCATAAATATCATAAATAGATCCAGGATGCACAATCCCATGTATCACAACACCAACTCATTACTGTCTACTGCCAAAGGGTTATCTGGCAAAATCTCTCCTCTCCTCCACTCTCTCTCTCTCTTTCTCGCCTTCTCCTTTTCTCTCATCCAGCAGGAGAGAAATACACCGAGTGCTCCCTTATGAAAACAGAACACAAGAGTTAGCAAGAGGGGAGGAAGACCGAGGAGAGTGCCACTTCACGTAATGGTGGTGGGATAAAATTGAGGTTGGATTTGAAGATTTTAAGTGTGTGTTTACAAGAGTGGGTGTGTGCATGTGTTTGCTTTTCTATCTTTGTGAGAACCTAAGTTTGAGATTAAGAACTTTGGAATGAGGGCTTGTAGGTGAAGTGAGGTCATGTTGGCTGGTTCTTGGATCTCTAAGAGACTAGTTTAGGATTAGGATAAGGGTTAAGGCAAAAATTATGATACGATTAAATTAAGAGTTAGGGTTTAGTAAGTGAATATAAGTATATAGAGTGTCTTCATATGGACAGAAAACAAAGATATGTGTGCATGTGGACATATATTTTCATTTTTTTGGCATCATGAGCGATATTGCACCCTATAGATGATAGTATCACATCATTCATAATCTTTTGTTGTACCTCTCTAAGGCTGTTGTGAGTCAGAGAAACACTTTACAGCCCTCTGCTCCGCTCCCCAGGAACACAGAATCGATATCCAGCCTTAGGGCCGCAGCTTTCCATCAATAAGTCATTAAATCAATCACCCCATGAGAGTCCTGGCTCATGTCTGTTTTCATAAGCCCCAAATCTACCTGGACTTGATTACTAGAAGCAGGTAGAAATGAACTGAGTCAGAACAAATCATTTTGGAAGGTTTACCCTTATAAACCACTGA